>JAVHZZ010000033.1:1200000-1526728 GCA_036250195.1 Mixophyes australis
TGAATCATGAATCATGAATCATGAATCATGAATTGAATCATGAATCATGAATCATGAATAATGAATGGAATCATGAATCATAAATCATAAATCGAATCATGAATCATGAATTGAATCATGAATCATGAATCATGAATTGAATCATGAATCATGAATCATGAATAATGAATTGAATCATGAATCATGAATTATGAATCATGAATGGAATCATGAATCATAAATCATAAATCGAATCATGAATCATGAATTGATTCATGATTCGAATCCTGAATTGATTCATGATTCGAATCCTGAATTGAATCAGGATTCGAATCATGAATTGAATCATGAATCATGAATTGTTTCATGATTCGAATCCTGAATTGATTCATGATTCGAATCCTGAATTGAATCAGGATTCGAATCATGAATTGAATCATGAATCATGAATTGATTCATGATTCGAATCCTGAATTGATTCATGATTCGAATCCTGAATTGAATCAGGATTCGAATCATGAATTGAATCATGAATCATGAATTGATTCATGATTCGAATCCTGAATTGATTCATGATTCGAATCCTGAATTGAATCAGGATTCGATTCATGAATTGAATCATGAATCATGAATTGAATCATGAATCATGAATTGAATCATAAATCATGCATCATGAATTATGAATCATGAATCATGACATGAATTATGAATCATGAATCATAAATCGAATCGTGAATCATGAATTGAATCAGGAATTAAATCATGACTTGAATCATGAATCATGAATTGAATCATGAATTATGAATTGAATCATGAATTATGAATTGAATCATGAATCATGAATCATGAATTAAATCATGAATCATGAATTGAATCATGAATCGAATCATGAATCATGAATCATGAATTGAATCATGAATCATGAATCGAATCATGAATCTTGAATCATGAATTGAATCATGAATCATAAATCATGAATCATGAATTGAATCATGAATCATGAATCATGAATCGAATCATGAATCATGAATCGAATCATGAATCATGAATCGAATCATGAATCATGAATCAAGAATCATGAATTAAATCTTGAATCATGAATCATGAATCATGAATCATGAATCATGAATTGAATCATGAATCATGAATCATGAATCATGAATTGAATAATAATTCATGAATTGAAAATCGAATCATGAATCATGAATCAAGAATCATGAATCGAATCATGAATCATGAATTGAATCATGAATCATGAATCATGAATTGAATCATGAATCATGAATCATGAATCATGAATCGAATCATGAATCATGAATCATGAATCATGAATTAAATCATGAATCATGAATCATAATTTGAATCATGAATCATAAATCGAATCATGAATCATGATTTGAATCAGGAATCGAATCATGAATTGAATCATGAATCATGAATTGAATCATGAATTATGAATCATGAATCATGAATTAAATCATGAATCATGAATCATGATTTGAATCATGAATTATGAATCATGAATTGAATCATGAATCATGAATTGAATCATGAATCATGAATCATGAATCATGAATTGATTCATGAATTATGAATCATGAATCATGAATTGAATCATGAATCATGAATCATGAATGGAATCATGAATCATAAATCATAAATCGAATCATGAATTATGAATTGAATCATGAATCATGAATCATGAATTGAATCATGAATCATGAATTGAATCATGAATCATGAATCGAATCATGAATCTTGAATCATGAATTGAATCATGAATCATGAATCATGAATCATGAATCATGAATTGAATCATGAATCATGAATCGAATCATGAATCATGAATCAAGAATCATGAATTGAATCTTGAATCATGAATCATGAATCATGAATCATGAATTGAATCATGAATCATGAATCATGAATCATGAATCATGAATTGAATAATAATTCATGAATTGAGAATCGAATCATGAATCATGAATCAAGAATCATGAATCAAATCATGAATCATGAATTGAATCATGAATCATGAATCATGACTTGAATCATGAATCATAAATCATGAATCATGAATCGAATCATGAATCATGAATCATGAATCATGTATCATGAATTGAATCATGAATCATAAATTATGAATCATGAATTGAATCATGAATCATGAATCATGAATTGAATCATGAATCATGAATCATGAATCATGAATTGATTCATGAATCTTGAATCATGAATCACGAATTGAATCATGAATCATGAATCATGAATGGAATCATGAATCATGAATCATGAATTGAATCATGAATCATGAATCATGAATGGAATCATGAATCATAAATCATAAATCGAATCATGAATCATGAATTGAATCATGAATCATGAATCATGAATCATGAATTGAATCATGAATCATGAATCATGAATCATAAATCGAATCATGAATCATGAATTATGAATCATAAATGGAATCATGAATCATGAATTGAATCATAAATCATGAATCATGAATCATGAATCATGACATGAATTATGAATCATGAATCATAAATCGAATCATGAATCATGAATTGAATCAGGAATCGAATCATGAATTGAATCATGAATCATGAATTGAATCATGAATCATGAATTATGAATTGAATCATGAATCATGAATCATGAATTAAATCATGAATCATGAATTATGAATTTAATCATGACATGAATTATGAATCATGAATCATAAATCGAATCATGAATCATGAATTGAATCAGGAATCGAATCATGAATTGAATCATGAATCATGAATTGAATCATGAATCATGAATTATGAATTAAATCATGAATCATGAATCATGAATTAAATCATGAATCATGAATTATGAATTGAATCATGAATCATGAATTGAATCATTAATCATGACTCATGAATTGAATCATGAATCGAATCATGAATCATGAATTGAATCATGAATCATGAATCAAATCATGAATCTTGAATCATGAATTGAATCATGAATCATGAATCATGAATCATGAATTGAATCATGAATCATGAATCATGAATCGAATCATGAATCATGAATCAAGAATCATGAATTGAATCTTGAATCATGAATCATGAATCATGAATCATGAATCATGAATTGAATCATGAATCATGAATCATGAATCATGAATTGAATCATAATTCATGAATTGAGAATCAAATCATGAATCATGAATCAAGAATCATGAATCGAATCATGAATCATGAATTGAATCATGAATCATGAATCATGAATTGAATCATGAATCATGAATCATGAATCATGAATCGAATCATGAATCATGAATCATGAATCATGAATCATGAATCGAATCATGAATCATGTATCATGAATTGAATCATGAATCATAAATTATGAATCATGAATTGAATCATGAATCATGAATCATGAATTGAATCATGAATCATGAATCATGAATTGAATCATGAATCATGAATCATGAATCATGAATTGATTCATGAATCATGAATCATGAATCATGAATTGAATCATGAATCATGAATCATGAATGGAATCATGAATCATGAATCATGAATTGAATCATGAATCATGAATCATGAATGGAATCATGAATCATAAATCATAAATCGAATCATGAATCATGAATTGAATCATGAATCATGAATCATGAATTGAATCATGAATCATGAATCATGAATCATAAATCGAATCATGAATCATGAATTATGAATCATAAATGGAATCATGAATCATGAATTGAATCATAAATCATGAATCATGAATCATGAATCATGAATCATGACATGAATTATGAATCATGAATCATAAATCGAATCATGAATCATGAATTGAATCAGGAATCGAATCATGAATTGAATCATGAATCATGAATTGAATCATGAATCATGAATTATGAATTGAATCATGAATCATGAATCATGAATTAAATCATGAATCATGAATTATGAATTGAATCATGACATGAATTATGAATCATGAATCATAAATCGAATCATGAATCATGAATTGAATCAGGAATCGAATCATGAATTGAATCATGAATCATGAATTGAATCATGAATCATGAATTATGAATTAAATCATGAATCATGAATCATGAATTAAATCATGAATCATGAATTATGAATTGAATCATGAATCATAAATTGAATCATGAATCATGAATCATGAATTGAATCATGAATCGAATCATGAATCATGAATTGAATCATGAATCATGAATCGAATCATGAATCTTGAATCATGAATTGAATCATGAATCATGAATCATGAATCATGAATTGAATCATGAATTATGAATCATGAATCGAATCATGAATCATGAATTGAATCATAAATCATGAATCATGTATCATGAATTGAATCATGAATTATGAATCATGAATCGAATCATGAATCAAGAATTGAATCAAGAATCATGAATTGAATCATGAATCATGAATTGAATCATGAATCATGAATTATGAATCATGAATTGAATCATGAATCATGAATCATGAATTGAATCATGAATCATGAATCATGAATTGAATCATGAATCATGAATCATGAATCATGAATTGAATCATGAATCATGAATTGAATCATGAATCATGAATCATAAATTGAATCATGAATCATGACTCATGAATTGAATCATGAATCGAATCATGAATCATGAATTGAATCATGAATCATGAATCAAATCATGAATCTTGAATCATGAATTGAATCATGAATCATGAATCATGAATCATGAATTGAATCATGAATCATGAATCATGAATCGAATCATGAATCATGAATCAAGAATCATGAATTGAATCTTGAATCATGAATCATGAATCATGAATCATGAATCATGAATTGAATCATGAATCATGAATCATGAATCATGAATTGAATCATAATTCATGAATTGAGAATCAAATCATGAATCATGAATCAAGAATCATGAATCGAATCATGAATCATGAATTGAATCATGAATCATGAATCATGAATTGAATCATGAATCATGAATCATGAATCATGAATCGAATCATGAATCATGAATCATGAATCATGAATTGAATCATGAATCATGAATCATGATTTGAATCATGAATTATGAATCATGAATTGAATCATGAATCATGAATTGAATCATAAATCATGAATCATGAATCGAATCATGAATCATGAATCAAGAATCATGAATTAAATCTTGAATCATGAATCATGAATCATGAATCATGTATCATGAATTGAATCATGAATCATGAATCATGAATCATGAATTGAATAATAATTCATGAATTGAAAATCGAATCATGAATCATGAATCAAGAATCATGAATCGAATCATGAATCATAAATTGAATCATGAATCATGAATTGAATCATGAATCATGAATCATGAATCATGAATCGAATCATGAATCATGAATCATGAATCATGAATTAAATCATGAATCATGAATCATAATTTGAATCATGAATCATAAATCGAATCATGAATCATGAATTGAATCAGGAATCGAATCATGAATTGAATCATGAATCATGAATTGAATCATGAATTATGAATCATGAATCATGAATTAAATCATGAATCATGAATCATGATTTGAATCATGAATTATGAATCATGAATTGAATCATGAATCATGAATTGAATCATGAATTGAATCATAAATCATGAATCATGTATCATGAATTGAATCATGAATCATGAATTATGAATCATGAATTGAATCATGAATCATGAATCATGAATTGAATCATGAATCATGAATCATGAATCATGAATTGATTCATGAATCATGAATCATGAATCATGAATTGAATCATGAATCATGAATCATGAATGGAATCATGAATCATAAATCATAAATCGAATCATGAATTATGAATTGAATCATGAATCATGAATCATGAATTGAATCATGAATCATGAATCGAATCATGAATCTTGAATCATGAATTGAATCATGAATCATGAATCATGAATTTAATCATGAATCATGAATCGAATCATGAATCATGAATCAAGAATCATGAATTGAATCTTGAATCATGAATCATGAATCATGAATTGAATCATGAATCATGAATCATGAATCATGAATCATGAATCATGAATCATGAATTGAATAATAATTCATGAATTGAGAATCGAATCATGAATCATGAATCAAGAATCATGAATCAAATCATGAATCATGAATTGAATCATGAATCATGAATCATGAATTCAATCATGAATCATAAATCATGAATCATGAATCGAATCATGAATCATGAATCATGAATCATGAATCATGTATCATGAATTGAATCATGAATCATAAATTATGAATCATGAATTGAATCATGAATCATGAATCATGAATTGAATCATGAATCATGAATCATGAATCATGAATTGATTCATGAATCATGAATCATGAATCATGAATTGAATCATGAATCATGAATCATGAATGGAATCATGAATCATGAATTGAATCATGAATCATGAATCATGAATGGAATCATGAATCATAAATCATAAATCGAATCATGAATCATGAATTGAATCATGAATCATGAATCATGAATTGAATCATGAATCATAAATCGAATCATGAATCATGAATTATGAATCATAAATGGAATCATGAATCATGAATTGAATCATAAATCATGAATCATGAATCATGAATCATGAATCATGACATGAATTATGAATCATGAATCATAAATCGAATCATGAATCATGAATTGAATCAGGAATCGAATCATGAATTGAATCATGAATCATGAATTGAATCATGAATCATGAATTATGAATTGAATCATGAATCATGAATCATGAATTAAATCATGAATCATGAATTATGAATTGAATCATGACATGAATTATGAATCATGAATCATAAATCGAATCATGAATCATGAATTGAATCAGGAATCGAATCATGAATTGAATCATGAATCATGAATTGAATCATGAATCATGAATTATGAATTAAATCATGAATCATGAATCATGAATTAAATCATGAATCATGAATCATGAATTGAATCATGAATCGAATCATGAATCATGAATCATGAATTGAATCATGAATCATGAATCGAATCATGAATCTTGAATCATGAATTGAATCATGAATCATGAATCATGAATCATGAATTGAATCATGAATCATGAATCATGAATCAAATCATGAATCATGAATCAAGAATCATGAATTGAATCTTGAATCATGAATCATGAATCATGAATCATGAATTGAATCATGAATCATGAATCATGAATCATGAATTGAATCATGAATCATGAATCATGAATCATGAATCATGAATTGAATAATAATTCATGAATTGAGAATCGAATCATGAATCATGAATCAAGAATCATGAATCAAATCATGAATCATGAATTGAATCATGAATCATGAATCATGAATTGAATCATGAATCATAAATCATGAATCATGAATTGAATCATAAATCATGAATCA
Source organism: Mixophyes australis (assembly GCA_036250195.1). Lineage (NCBI taxonomy): Eukaryota > Metazoa > Chordata > Amphibia > Anura > Limnodynastidae > Mixophyes > Mixophyes australis. The sequence goes on from JAVHZZ010000033.1 coordinate 1,207,464, forward strand.
TGAATCATGAATCATGAATCATGACATGAATTATGAATCATGAATCATAAATCGAATCATGAATCATGAATTGAATCAGGAATCGAATCATGAAATGAATCATGAATCATGAATTGAATCATGAATCATGAATTATGAATTGAATCATGAATCATGAATCATGAATTAAATCATGAATCATGAATTATGAATTGAATCATGACATGAATTATGAATCATGAATCATAAATCGAATCATGAATCATGAATTGAATCAGGAATCGAATCATGAATTGAATCATGAATCATGAATTGAATCAGGAATCGAATCATGAATTGAATCATGAATCATGAATTGAATCATGAATCATGAATTATGAATTAAATCATGAATCATGAATCATGAATTAAATCATGAATCATGAATTATGAATTGAATCATGAATCATAAATTGAATCATGAATCATGAATCATGAATTGAATCATGAATCGAATCATGAATCATGAATTGAATCATGAATCATGAATCGAATCATGAATCTTGAATCATGAATTGAATCATGAATCATGAATCATGAATCATGAATTGAATCATGAATTATGAATCATGAATCGAATCATGAATCATGAATTGAATCATAAATCATGAATCATGTATCATGAATTGAATCATGAATTATGAATCATGAATCGAATCATGAATCAAGAATTGAATCAAGAATCATGAATTGAATCATGAATCATGAATTGAATCATGAATCATGAATTATGAATCATGAATTGAATCATGAATCATGAATCATGAATTGAATCATGAATCATGAATCATGAATTGAATCATGAATCATGAATCATGAATCATGAATTGAATCATGAATCATGAATTGAATCATGAATCATGAATCATGAATTGAATCATTAATCATGAATCATGAATTGAATCATGAATCATGAATTGAATCATGAATCATGAATCATGAATCATGAATTAAATCATGAATCATGAATCATGAATCATGAATGGAATCATGAATCATAAATCATAAATCGAATCATGAATCATGAATTGATTCATGATTTGAATCCTGAATTAAATCAGGATTCGAATCATGAATTGAATCATGAATCATGAATTGAATCTTGAATCATGAATTGAATCATAAATCATGAATCATGAATCATGAATCATGACATGAATTATGAATTATGAATCATGAATCATAAATCGAATCATGAATCATGAATTGAATCAGGAATCGAATCATGAACTGAATCATGAATCATGAATTGAATCATGAATCATGAATCATGAATCATGAATTATGAATCGAATCATGAATCATGAATCATGAATTAAATCATGAATCATGAATTATGAATTGAATCATCAATCATAAATTGAATCATGAATCATGAATTGAATCATGAATCGAATCATGAATCATGAATCATGAATTGAATCATGAATCATGAATCGAATCATGAATCTTGAATCATGAATTGAATCATGAATCGAATCATGAATCATGAATCATGAATTATGAATTGAATCATGAATCATGAATCATGAATCATGAATCATGAATCATGAATTTAATCATTAATCATGAATCATGAATCATGAATTGAATCATAATTCATGAATCATGAATCGAATCATGAATCATGAATCAAGAATCATGAATCAAATCATGAATCATGAATTGAATCATGAATCATGAATCATGAATTGAATCATGAATCATGATTTGAATCATGAATTATGAATCATGAATTGAATCATGAATCATGAATTGAATCATAAATCATGAATCATGAATACTATCATAAATCATGAATCATGAATTGAATCATGAATCATGAATTGAATCATGAATTATGAATTAAATCATGAATCATGAATCAAATCATGAATCATGAATCATGAATTGAATCATGAATCATGAATCATGAATTGAATCATGAATCATGAATCATGAATCATGAATTGAATCATGAATCATGAATCGAATCATGAATCTTGAATCATGAATTGAATCATGAATCATGAATCATAAATTGAATCATGAATCATGAATCATGAATCGAATCATGAATCATGAATCAAGAATCAGGAAATCGAATCTTGAATCATAAATTGAGTCATGAATCATGAATCATGAATTATGAATTGAATCATAAATCATGAATCATGAATTGAATCTTGAATCATGAATCATGAATCATGAATCATGAATTGAATCATGAATCATGAATCATGAATCATGAATTGAATCATAATTCATGAATTGAGAATCAAATCATGAATCAAGAATCATGAATCGAATCATGAATCATGAATTGAATCCTGAATCATGAATCATGAATTGAATAATAAATCATGAATCATGAATCATGAATCGAATCATGAATCATGAATCATGAATCATGAATCATGAATTGAATCATGAATCATGAATCATGATTTGAATCATGAATTATGAATCATGAATTGAATCATGAATCATGAATTGAATCATAAATCATGAATCATGAATCGAATCATGAATCATGAATCATGAATTGAATCATGAATCATGAATTGAATCATGAATCATGAATCAAATCATGAATCATGAATTAAATTATGAATCATGAATCATGAATTGAATCATGAATCATGAATCATGAATTGAATCATGAATCATGAATCATGAATCATGAATTGAATCATGAATCATGAATCTTGAATCATGAATTGAATCATGAATCATGAATCATAAATTGAATCATGAATCATGAATCATGAATCAAGAATCATGAATCGAAACTTGAATCATGATTTGAATCATGAATCATGAATCATGAATTATGAATTGAATCATGAATCATGAATCATGAATTGAATCATGAATCATGAATTGAATCATGAATTGAATCATGAATTGAATCATAAATCATGAATCATGAATTGAATCATGAATTGAATCATAAATCATGAATCATGAATCGAATCATGAATCATGAATCATGAATTGAATCATGAATCATGAATTGAATCATGAATCATGAATCAAATCATGAATCATGAATTGAATCATGAATCATGAATCATGAATTGAATCATGAATCATGAATCATGAATTGAATCATGAATCATGAATCGAATCATGAATCATGAATTGAATCATGAATCATGAATCATGAATTGAATCATGAATCATGAATCATGAATTGAATCATGAATCATGAATCGAATCATGAATCTTGAATCATGAATTGAATCATGAATCATGAATCATAAATTGAATCATGAATCATGAATCATGAATCAAGAATCATGAATCGAATCTTGAATCATGAATTGAATCATGAATCATGAATCATGAATTATGAATTGAATCATGAATCATGAATCATGAATTGAATCATGAATCATGAATCGAATCATGAATCTTGAATCATGAATTAAATCATGAATCATGAATCATGAATTGAATCATGAATCATGAATCGAATCATGAATCTTGAATCATGAATTAAATCATGAATCATGAATCATGAATTGAATCAAGAATCATGAATCGAATGATGAATCATGAATTAAGAATCATGAATCGAATCTTGAATCATGGATTGAATAATGTATCATGAATCATGAATCATGAATTGAATCATAAATCATGAATCATGTATCATGAATTGAATCATGAATTATGAATCATGAATCGAATCATGAATCAAGAATTGAATCAAGAATCATGAATTGAATCATGAATCATGAATTGAATCATGAATCATGAATTATGAATCATGAATTGAATCATGAATCATGAATTGAATCATGAATCATGAATCATGAATTGAATCATGAATCATGAATCATGAATTGAATCATGAATCATGAATCATGAATCATGAATTGAATCATGAATCATGAATCATGAATCATGAATTGAATCATGAATCATGAATCATGAATCATGAATTGAATCATGAATCATGAATTGAATCATGAATCATGAATCATGAATTGAATCATGAATCATGAATCATGAATTGAATCATGAATCATGAATCATGAATTGAATCATGAATCATGAATCATGAATCATGAATTAAATCATGAATCATGAATCATGAATCATGAATGGAATCATGAATCATAAATCATAAATCGAATCATGAATCATGAATTGATTCATGATTCGAATCCTGAATTGAATCAGGATTCGAATCATGAATTGAATCATGAATCATGAATTGAATCTTGAATCATGAATTCAATCATAAATCATAAATCATGAATCATGAATCATGACATGAATTATGAATCATGAATCATAAATCGAATCATGAATCATGAATTGAATCAGGAATCAAATCATGAACTGAATCATGAATCATGAATTGAATCATGAATCATGAATCATGAATCATGAATTATGAATCGAATCATGAATCATGAATTAAATCATGAATCATGAATTATGAATTGAATCATGAATCATAAATTGAATCATGAATCATGAATTGAATCATGAATCGAATCATGAATCATGAATCATGAATTGAATCATGAATCATGAATCGAATCATGAATCTTGAATCATGAATTGAATCATGAATCGAATCATGAATCATGAATTGAATCTTGAATTATGAATTGAATCATGAATCATGAATCATGAATTATGAATTGAATCATGAATCATGAATCATGAATCATGAATCATGAATCATGAATCATGAATTTAATCATTAATCATGAATCATGAATCATGAATTGAATCATAATTCATGAATCATGAATCGAATCATGAATCATGAATCAAGAATCATGAATCAAATCATGAATCATGAATTGAATCATGAATCATGAATCATGAATTGAATCATGAATCATGAATCATGAATCGAATCATGAATCATGAATTGAATCATGAATCATGAATCATGATTTGAATCATGAATTATGAATCATGAATTGAATCATGAATCATGAATTGAATCATAAATCATGAATCATGAATAGTATCATAAATCATGAATCATGAATTGAATCATGAATCATGAATTGAATCATGAATTATGAATTGAATCATGAATCATGAATCAAATCATGAATCATGAATCATGAATTGAATCATGAATCATGAATCATGAATTGAATCATGAATCATGAATCATGAATCATGAATTGAATCATGAATCATGAATCGAATCATGAATCTTGAATCATGAATTGAATCATGAATCATGAATCATAAATTGAATCATGAATCATGAATCATAAATCGAATCATGAATCATGAATCAAGAATCAGGAAATCGAATCTTGAATCATGAATTGAGTCATGAATCATGAATCATGAATTATGAATTGAATCATGAATCATGAATCATGAATTGAATCTTGAATCATGAATCATGAATTGAATCATGAATCATGAATCATGAATCATGAATTGAATCATAATTCATGAATTGAGAATCAAATCATGAATCATGAATCAAGAATCATGAATCGAATCATGAATCATGAATTGAATCATGAATCATGAATCATGAATTGAATAATGAATCATGAATCATGAATCATGAATCGAATCATGAATCATGAATCATGAATCATTAATTGAATCATGAATCATGATTTGAATCATGAATTATGAATCATGAATTGAATCATGAATCATGAATTGAATCATAAATCATGAATCATGAATCGAATCATGAATCATGAATTGAATCATGAATCATGAATTGAATCATGAATTATGAATTGAATCATGAATCATGAATCAAATCATGAATCATGAATTGAATCATGAATCGAATCATGAATCTTGAATCATGAATTAAATCATGAATCATGAATTGAATCATGAATTGAATCATGAATCATGAATCGAATCATGAATCATGAATCAAGAATCATGAATCGAATCTTGAATCATGGATTGAATAATGAATCATGAATCATAAATCATGAATTGAATCATGAATCGAATCATGAATTAATCATGAATCATGAATTGAATCATGAATCATGAATCATGAATAATGAATCATGAATTAAATCATGAATCATGATTTGAATCATGAATTATGAATCATGAATTGAATCATGAATCATGAATTGAATCATGAATCATGAATTGAATCATGAATTGAATCATAAATCATGAATCATGTATCATGAATTGAATCATGAATCATGAATTATGAATCATGAATTGAATCATGAATCATGAATCATGAATTGAATCATGAATCATGAATCATGAATCATGAATTGATTCATGAATCATGAATCATGAATCATGAATTGAATCATGAATCATGAATCATGAATGGAATCATGAATCATAAATCATAAATTGAATCATGAATTATGAATTGAATCATGAATCATGAATCATGAATTGAATCATGAATCATGAATCATGAATTGAATCATGAATCATGAATCATGAATCATGAATTAATTCATGAATCATGAATCATGAATCGAATCATGAGTCATGAATCAAGAATCATGAATTGAATCTTGAATCATGAATCATGAATTGAATCATGAATCATGAATCATGAATCATGAATTAAATAATAATTCATGAATTGAGAATCGAATCATGAATCATGAATCAAGAATCATGAATCAAATCATGAATCATGAATTGAATCATGAATCATGAATCATGAATTGAATCATGAATCATGAATCATGAATCATGAATCGAATCATGAATCATGAATCATGTATCATGAATTGAATCATGAATCATGAATCATGAATTGAATCATGAATCATGAATTGATTCATGAATCATGAATCATGAATTGAATCATGAATCATGAATCATGAATGGAATCATGAATCATAAATCATAAATCGAATCATGAATCATGAATTGAATCAAAAATCATGAATCATGAATTGAATCATGAATCATGAATCATGAATCATAAATCGAATCATGAATCATGAATTATGAATCATGAATGGAATCATGAATCATAAATCATAAATCGAATCATGAATCCTGAATTGAATCAGGATTCGATTCCTGAATTGAATCAGGATTCGAATCCTGAATTGAATCAGGATTCGAATCATGAATTGAATCATGAATCATGAATTGAATCAGGATTCGAATCATGAATTGAATCATAAATCATGAATTGAATCATGAATCATGAATTGAATCATAAATCATGAATCATGAATCATGAATCATGAATCATGACATGAATTATGAATCATGAATCATAAATCGAATCATGAATCATGAATTGAATCAGGAATCGAATCATGAATTGAATCATGAATCATGAATTGAATCATGAATCATGAATCATGAATCATGAATTATGAATTGAATCATGAATCATGAATCATGAATTAAATCATGAATCATGAATTATGAATTGAATCATGAATCATAAATTGAATCATGAATCATGAATCATGAATTGAATCATGAATCGAATCATGAATCATGAATCATGAATTGAATCATGAATCATGAATCGAATCATGAATCTTGAATCATGAATTGAATCATGAATCATGAATCATGAATCATGAATTGAATCATGAATCATGAATCATGAATCGAATCATGAATCATGAATCAAGAATCATGAATTGAATCTTGAATCATGAATCATGAATCATGAATCATGAATTGAATCATGAAACATGAATCATGAATTGAATCATAATTCATGAATTGAGAATCAAATCATGAATCATGAATCAAGAATCATGAATCGAATCATGAATCATGAATTGAATCATGAATCATGAATCATGAATTGAATCATGAATCATGAATCGAATCATGATTAATGAATCATGAATCATGAATCATGAATTGAATCATAAATCATGAATCATGAATCGAATCATGAATCATGAATCATGAATTGAATCATGAATCATGAATTGAATCATAAATCATGAATCATGAATCGAATCATGAATCATGAATCATGAATTGAATCATGAATCATGAATTGAATCATGAATCATGAATCAAATCATGAATCATAAATCATGAATTGAATCATGAATCATGAATCATGATTTGAATCATGAATTATGAATCATGAATTGAATCATGAATCATGAATTGAATCATAAATCATGAATCAAATCATGAATCATGAATTGAATCATGAATCATGAATCATGAATTGAATCATGAATCATGAATCATGAATTGAATCATGAATCATGAATCATGAATCATGAATTGAATCATGAATCATGAATCGAATCATGAATCTTGAATCATGAATTGAATCATGAATCATGAATCATAAATTGATTCATGAATCATGAATCAAGAATCATGAATCGAATCTTGAATCATGAATTGAATCATGAATCATGAATCATGAATTATGAATTGAATCATGAATCATGAATCATGAATCATGAATTGAATCATGAATCATGAATCGAATCATGAATCTTGAATCATGAATTGAATCATGAATCATGAATCATAAATTGAATCATGAATCATGAATCATGAATCGAATCATGAATCATGAATCAAGAATCAGGAAATCGAATCTTGAATCATGAATTGAATCATGAATCATGAATCATAAATTGAATCATGAATTATGAATCATGAATCGAATCATGAATCAAGAATTGAATCAAGAATCATGAATTGAATCATGAATCATGAATTGAATCATGAATCATGAATTATGAATCATGAATTGAATCATGAATCATGAATTGAATCATGAATCATGAATCATGAATTGAATCATGAATCATGAATCATGAATTGAATCATGAATCATGAATCATGAATCATGAATTGAATCATGAATCATGAATCATGAATCATGAATTGAATCATGAATCATGAATCATGAATCATGAATTGAATCATGAATCATGAATTGAATCATGAATCATGAATCATGAATTGAATCATGAATCATGAATCATGAATTGAATCATGAATCATGAATCATGAATTGAATCATGAATCATGAATCATGAATCATGAATTAAATCATGAATCATGAATCATGAATCATGAATGGAATCATGAATCATAAATCATAAATCGAATCATGAATCATGAATTGATTCATGATTCGAATCCTGAATTGAATCAGGATTCGAATCATGAATTGAATCATGAATCATGAATTGAATCTTGAATCATGAATTCAATCATAAATCATAAATCATGAATCATGAATCATGACATGAATTATGAATCATGAATCATAAATCGAATCATGAATCATGAATTGAATCAGGAATCAAATCATGAACTGAATCATGAATCATGAATTGAATCATGAATCATGAATCATGAATCATGAATTATGAATCGAATCATGAATCATGAATTAAATCATGAATCATGAATTATGAATTGAATCATGAATCATAAATTGAATCATGAATCATGAATTGAATCATGAATCGAATCATGAATCATGAATCATGAATTGAATCATGAATCATGAATCGAATCATGAATCTTGAATCATGAATTGAATCATGAATCGAATCATGAATCATGAATTGAATCTTGAATTATGAATTGAATCATGAATCATGAATCATGAATTATGAATTGAATCATGAATCATGAATCATGAATCATGAATCATGAATCATGAATCATGAATTTAATCATTAATCATGAATCATGAATCATGAATTGAATCATAATTCATGAATCATGAATCGAATCATGAATCATGAATCAAGAATCATGAATCAAATCATGAATCATGAATTGAATCATGAATCATGAATCATGAATTGAATCATGAATCATGAATCATGAATCGAATCATGAATCATGAATTGAATCATGAATCATGAATCATGATTTGAATCATGAATTATGAATCATGAATTGAATCATGAATCATGAATTGAATCATAAATCATGAATCATGAATAGTATCATAAATCATGAATCATGAATTGAATCATGAATCATGAATTGAATCATGAATTATGAATTGAATCATGAATCATGAATCAAATCATGAATCATGAATCATGAATTGAATCATGAATCATGAATCATGAATTGAATCATGAATCATGAATCATGAATCATGAATTGAATCATGAATCATGAATCGAATCATGAATCTTGAATCATGAATTGAATCATGAATCATGAATCATAAATTGAATCATGAATCATGAATCATAAATCGAATCATGAATCATGAATCAAGAATCAGGAAATCGAATCTTGAATCATGAATTGAGTCATGAATCATGAATCATGAATTATGAATTGAATCATGAATCATGAATCATGAATTGAATCTTGAATCATGAATCATGAATTGAATCATGAATCATGAATCATGAATCATGAATTGAATCATAATTCATGAATTGAGAATCAAATCATGAATCATGAATCAAGAATCATGAATCGAATCATGAATCATGAATTGAATCATGAATCATGAATCATGAATTGAATAATGAATCATGAATCATGAATCATGAATCGAATCATGAATCATGAATCATGAATCATTAATTGAATCATGAATCATGATTTGAATCATGAATTATGAATCATGAATTGAATCATGAATCATGAATTGAATCATAAATCATGAATCATGAATCGAATCATGAATCATGAATTGAATCATGAATCATGAATTGAATCATGAATTATGAATTGAATCATGAATCATGAATCAAATCATGAATCATGAATTGAATCATGAATCGAATCATGAATCTTGAATCATGAATTAAATCATGAATCATGAATTGAATCATGAATTGAATCATGAATCATGAATCGAATCATGAATCATGAATCAAGAATCATGAATCGAATCTTGAATCATGGATTGAATAATGAATCATGAATCATAAATCATGAATTGAATCATGAATCGAATCATGAATTAATCATGAATCATGAATTGAATCATGAATCATGAATCATGAATAATGAATCATGAATTAAATCATGAATCATGATTTGAATCATGAATTATGAATCATGAATTGAATCATGAATCATGAATTGAATCATGAATCATGAATTGAATCATGAATTGAATCATAAATCATGAATCATGTATCATGAATTGAATCATGAATCATGAATTATGAATCATGAATTGAATCATGAATCATGAATCATGAATTGAATCATGAATCATGAATCATGAATCATGAATTGATTCATGAATCATGAATCATGAATCATGAATTGAATCATGAATCATGAATCATGAATGGAATCATGAATCATAAATCATAAATTGAATCATGAATTATGAATTGAATCATGAATCATGAATCATGAATTGAATCATGAATCATGAATCATGAATTGAATCATGAATCATGAATCATGAATCATGAATTAATTCATGAATCATGAATCATGAATCGAATCATGAGTCATGAATCAAGAATCATGAATTGAATCTTGAATCATGAATCATGAATTGAATCATGAATCATGAATCATGAATCATGAATTAAATAATAATTCATGAATTGAGAATCGAATCATGAATCATGAATCAAGAATCATGAATCAAATCATGAATCATGAATTGAATCATGAATCATGAATCATGAATTGAATCATGAATCATGAATCATGAATCATGAATCGAATCATGAATCATGAATCATGTATCATGAATTGAATCATGAATCATGAATCATGAATTGAATCATGAATCATGAATTGATTCATGAATCATGAATCATGAATTGAATCATGAATCATGAATCATGAATGGAATCATGAATCATAAATCATAAATCGAATCATGAATCATGAATTGAATCAAAAATCATGAATCATGAATTGAATCATGAATCATGAATCATGAATCATAAATCGAATCATGAATCATGAATTATGAATCATGAATGGAATCATGAATCATAAATCATAAATCGAATCATGAATCCTGAATTGAATCAGGATTCGATTCCTGAATTGAATCAGGATTCGAATCCTGAATTGAATCAGGATTCGAATCATGAATTGAATCATGAATCATGAATTGAATCAGGATTCGAATCATGAATTGAATCATAAATCATGAATTGAATCATGAATCATGAATTGAATCATAAATCATGAATCATGAATCATGAATCATGAATCATGACATGAATTATGAATCATGAATCATAAATCGAATCATGAATCATGAATTGAATCAGGAATCGAATCATGAATTGAATCATGAATCATGAATTGAATCATGAATCATGAATCATGAATCATGAATTATGAATTGAATCATGAATCATGAATCATGAATTAAATCATGAATCATGAATTATGAATTGAATCATGAATCATAAATTGAATCATGAATCATGAATCATGAATTGAATCATGAATCGAATCATGAATCATGAATCATGAATTGAATCATGAATCATGAATCGAATCATGAATCTTGAATCATGAATTGAATCATGAATCATGAATCATGAATCATGAATTGAATCATGAATCATGAATCATGAATCGAATCATGAATCATGAATCAAGAATCATGAATTGAATCTTGAATCATGAATCATGAATCATGAATCATGAATTGAATCATGAAACATGAATCATGAATTGAATCATAATTCATGAATTGAGAATCAAATCATGAATCATGAATCAAGAATCATGAATCGAATCATGAATCATGAATTGAATCATGAATCATGAATCATGAATTGAATCATGAATCATGAATCGAATCATGATTAATGAATCATGAATCATGAATCATGAATTGAATCATAAATCATGAATCATGAATCGAATCATGAATCATGAATCATGAATTGAATCATGAATCATGAATTGAATCATAAATCATGAATCATGAATCGAATCATGAATCATGAATCATGAATTGAATCATGAATCATGAATTGAATCATGAATCATGAATCAAATCATGAATCATAAATCATGAATTGAATCATGAATCATGAATCATGATTTGAATCATGAATTATGAATCATGAATTGAATCATGAATCATGAATTGAATCATAAATCATGAATCAAATCATGAATCATGAATTGAATCATGAATCATGAATCATGAATTGAATCATGAATCATGAATCATGAATTGAATCATGAATCATGAATCATGAATCATGAATTGAATCATGAATCATGAATCGAATCATGAATCTTGAATCATGAATTGAATCATGAATCATGAATCATAAATTGATTCATGAATCATGAATCAAGAATCATGAATCGAATCTTGAATCATGAATTGAATCATGAATCATGAATCATGAATTATGAATTGAATCATGAATCATGAATCATGAATCATGAATTGAATCATGAATCATGAATCGAATCATGAATCTTGAATCATGAATTGAATCATGAATCATGAATCATAAATTGAATCATGAATCATGAATCATGAATCGAATCATGAATCATGAATCAAGAATCAGGAAATCGAATCTTGAATCATGAATTGAGTCATGAATCATGAATCATGAATTATGAATTGAATCATGAATCATGAATCATGAATTGATTCTTGAATCATGAATCATGAATCATGAATCATGAATTGAATCATGAATCATGAATCATGAATCATGAATTGAATCATAATTCATGAATTGAGAATCAAATCATGAATCATGAATCAAGAATCATGAATCGAATCATGAATCATGAATTGAATCATGAATCATGAATCATGAATTGAATAATGAATCATGAATCATGAATTGAATAATGAATCATGAATCATGAATCATGAATCGAATCATGAATCATGAATCATGAATCATGAATCATTAATTGAATCATGAATCATGATTTGAATCATGAATTATGAATCATGAATTGAATCATGAATCATGAATTGAATCATAAATCATGAATCATGAAACGAATCATGAATCATGAATTGAATCATGAATCATGAATTGAATCATGAATCATGAATTGAATCATGAATCATGAATCAAATCATGAATCATGAATCATGAATTGAATCATGAATCATGAATTGAATCATGAATCATGAATTGAATCATGAATCATGATTTGAATCATGAATTATGAATCATGAATTGAATCATGAATCATGAATTGAATCATAAATCATGAATCATGAATCGAATCATGAATCATGAATCATGAATTGAATCATGAATCATGAATTGAATCATGAATTATGAATTAAATCATGAATTGAATCATGAATCATGAATCATGAATTGAATCATGAATCATGAATCATGAATTGAATCATGAATCATGAATCATGAATTGAATCATGAATCATGAATCGAATCATGAATCTTGAATCATGAATTGAATCATGAATCATGAATCATAAATTGAATCATGAATCATGAATCATGAATCAAGAATCATGAATCGAATCTTGAATCATGAATTGAATCATGAATCATGAATCATGAATTATGAATTGAATCATGAATCATGAATCATGAATTGAATCATGAATCATGAATTGAATCATGAATTGAATCATGAATTGAATCATATATCATGAATCATGAATTGAATCATGAATTGAATCATAAATCATGAATCATGAATTGAATCATGAATCATGAATTATGAATTGAATCATGAATCATGAATCAAATCATGAATCATGAATTGAATCATGAATCGAATCATGAATCATGAATCATGAATTGAATCATGAATTGAATCATGAATCATGATTTGAATCATGAATTATGAATTGAATCATGAATCATGAATCAAATCATGAATCATGAATTGAATCATGAATCGAATCATGAATCATGAATCATGAATTGAATCATGAATTGAATCATGAATCATGATTTGAATCATGAATTATGAATTGAATCATGAATCATGAATCAAATCATGAATCATGAATTGAATCATGAATCGAATCATGAATCATGAATCATGAATTAAATCATGAATCATGAATCATGAATAATGAATTGAATCATGCATCATGAATCATGAATTAAATCATGAATCATGAATCGAATCATGAATCTTGAATCATGAATTAAATCATGAATCATGAATTGAATCATGAATTGAATCATGAATCATGAATCGAATCATGAATCATGAATCAAGAATCATGAATCAAATCTTGAATCATGGATTGAATAATGAATCATGAATCATAAATCATGAATTGAATCATGAATCGAATCATGAATTAATCATGAATCATGAATTGAATCATGAATCATGAATCATGAATAATGAATCATGAATTAAATCATGAATCATGATTTGAATCATGAATTATGAATCATGAATTGAATCATGAATCATGAATTGAATCATGAATCATGAATTGAATCATGAATTGAATCATAAATCATGAATCATGTATCATGAATTGAATCATGAATCATGAATTATGAATCATGAATTGAATCATGAATCATGAATCATGAATTGAATCATGAATCATGAATCATGAATCATGAATTGATTCATGAATCATGAATCATGAATCATGAATTGAATCATGAAACATGAATCATGAATGGAATCATGAATCATAAATCATAAATTGAATCATGAATTATGAATTGAATCATGAATCATGAATCATGAATTGAATCATGAATCATGAATCATGAATTGAATCATGAATCATGAATCATGAATCATGAATTGAATCATGAATCATGAATCATGAATCGAATCATGAGTCATGAATCAAGAATCATGAATTGATTCTTGAATCATGAATCATGAATTAAATCATGAATCATGAATCATGAATCATGAATTAAATAATAATTCATGAATTGAGAATCGAATCATGAATCATGAATCAAGAATCATGAATCAAATCATGAATCATGAATTGAATCATGAATCATGAATCATGAATTGAATCATGAATCATGAATCATGAATCATGAATCGAATCATGAATCATGAATCATGAATCATGTATCATGAATTGAATCATGAATCATGAATTATGAATCATGAATTGAATCATGAATCATGAATCATGAATTGAATCATGAATCATGAATCATGAATCATGAATTGATTCATGAATCATGAATCATGAATTGAATCATGAATCATGATTTGAATCATGAATTATGAATTGAATCATGAATCATGAATCAAATCATGATTCATGAATTGAATCATGAATCGAATCATGAATCTTGAATCATGAATTAAATCATGAATCATGAATTGAATCATGAATTGAATCATGAATCATGAATCGAATCATGAATCAAGAATCATGAATCGAATCTTGAATCATGGATTGAATAATGAATCATGAATCATAAATCATGAATTGAATCATGAATCGAATCATGAATTGAATCATGAATCATGAATCATGAATAATGAATCATGAATTAAATCATGAATCATGATTTGAATCATGAATTATGAATCATGAATTGAATCATGAATCATGAATTGAATCATGAATTGAATCATGAATTGAATCATAAATCATGAATCATGTATCATGAATTGAATCATGAATCATGAATTATGAATCATGAATTGAATCATGAATCATGAATCATGAATTGAATCATGAATCATGAATCATGAATCATGAATTGATTCATGAATCATGAATCATGAATCATGAATTGAATCATGAATCATGAATCATGAATGGAATCATGAATCATAAATCATAAATTGAATCTTGAATTATGAATTGAATCATGAATCATGAATCATGAATTGAATCATGAATCATGAATCATGAATTGAATCATGAATCATGAATCATGAATCATGAATTGAATCATGAATCATGAATCATGAATCGAATCATGAGTCATGAATCAAGAATCATGAATTGAATCTTGAATCATGAATCATGAATTGAATCATGAATCATGAATCATGAATCATGAATTAAATAATAATTCATGAATTGAGAATCGAATCATGAATCATGAATCAAGAATCATGAATCAAATCATGAATCATGAATTGAATCATGAATCATGAATCATGAATTGAATCATGAATCATGAATCATGAATCATGAATCGAATCATGAATCATGAATCATGTATCATGAATTGAATCATGAATCATGAATTATGAATCATGAATTGAATCATGAATCATGAATCATGAATTGAATCATGAATCATGAATCATGAATCATGAATTGATTCATGAATCATGAATCATGAATTGAATCATGAATCATGAATCATGAATGGAATCATGAATCATAAATCATAAATCGAATCATGAATCATGAATTGAATCATGAATCATGAATCATGAATTGAATCATGAATCATGAATCATGAATCATAAATCGAATCATGAATCATGAATTATGAATCATGAATGGAATCATGAATCATAAATCATAAATCGAATCATGAATCATGCATTGATTCATGATTCGAATCCTGAATTGATTCATGATTCGAATCCTGAATTGAATCAGGATTCGATTCCTGAATTGAATCAGGATTCGAATCCTGAATTGAATCAGGATTCGAATCATGAATTGAATCATGAATCATGAATTGAATCATGAATCATGAATTGAATCATAAATCATGAATCATGAATCATGAATCATGAATCATGACATGAATTATGAATCATGAATCATAAATCGAATCATGAATCATGAATTGAATTAGGAATCGAATCATGAATTGAATCATGAATCATGAATTGAATCATGAATCATGAATCATGAATCATGAATTATGAATTGAATCATGAATCATGAATCATGAATTAAATCATGAATCATGAATTATGAATTGAATCATGAATCATAAATTGAATCATGAATCATGAATCATGAATTGAATCATGAATCGAATCATGAATCATGAATTGAATCATGAATCATGAATCGAATCATGAATCTTGAATCATGAATTGAATCATGAATCATGAATCATGAATCATGAATTGAATCATGAATCATGAATCGAATCATGAATCATGAATCAAGAATCATGAATTGAATCTTGAATCATGAATCATGAATCATGAATCATGAATTGAATCATGAAACATGAATCATGAATTGAATCATAATTCATGAATTGAGAATCAAATCATGAATCATGAATCAAGAATCATGAATCGAATCATGAATCATGAATCATGAATCATGAATTGAATCATGAATCATGAATCGAATCATGATTAATGAATCATGAATCATGAATCATGAATTGAATCATAAATCATGAATCATGAATCGAATCATGAATCATGAATCATGAATTGAATCATGAATCATGAATTGAATCATAAATCATGAATCATGAATCGAATCATGAATCATGAATCATGAATTGAATCATGAATCATGAATTGAATCATGAATCATGAATCAAATCATGAATCATAAATCATGAATTGAATCATGAATCATGAATCATGATTTGAATCATGAATTATGAATCATGAATTGAATCATGAATCATGAATCAAATCATGAATCATAAATCATGAATTGAATCATGAATCATGAATCATGATTTGAATCATGAATTATGAATCATGAATTGAATCATGAATCATGAATTGAATCATAAATCATGAATCAAATCATGAATCATGAATTGAATCATGAATCATGAATCATGAATTGAATCATGAATCATGAATCATGAATTGAATCATGAATCATGAATCATGAATCATGAATTGAATCATGAATCATGAATCGAATCATGAATCTTGAATCATGAATTGAATCATGAATCATGAATCATAAATTGATTCATGAATCATGAATCATGAATCAAGAATCATGAATCGAATCTTGAATCATGAATTAAATCATGAATCATGAATCATGAATTATGAATTGAATCATGAATCATGAATCATGAATTGAATCATGAATCATGAATTGAATCATGAATTGAATCATGAATTGAATCATGAATCATGAATCATGAATTGAATCATGAATTGAATCATGAATCATGAATCATGAATTGAATCATGAATCATGAATTATGAATTGAATCATGAATCATGAATCAAATCATGAATCATGAATTGAATCATGAATCGAATCATGAATCATGAATCATGAATTAAATCATGAATCATGAATCGAATCATGAATCTTGAATCATGAATTAAATCATGAATCATGAATTGAATCATGAATTGAATCATGAATCATGAATCGAATCATGAATCATGAATCAAGAATCATGAATCGAATCTTGAATCGTGGATTGAATAATGAATCATGAATCATGAATTGAATCATGAATCATGAATCATGTATCATGAATTGAATCATGAATTATGAATCATGAATCGAATCATGAATCAAGAATAGAATCAAGAATCATGAATTGAATCATGAATCATGAATTGAATCATGAACCATGAATTGAATCATGAATCATGAATTATGAATCATGAATTGAATCATGAATCATGAATCATGAATTGAATCATGAATCATGAATCATGAATCATGAATTGAATCATGAATCATGAATTGAATCATGAATCATGAATTGAATCATGAATCATGAATTGAATCATGAATCATGAATCATGAATTGAATCATGAATCATGAATCATGAATCATGAATTGAATCATGAATCATGAATCATGAATCATGAATTGAATCATGAATCATGAATCATGAATCATGAATTGAATCATGAATCATGAATCATGAATCATGAATGGAATCATGAATCATAAATCATAAATCGAATCATGAATCATGAATTGATTCATGATTCGAATCCTGAATTGAATCAGGATTCGAATCATGAATTGAATCATGAATCATGAATTGAATCTTGAATCATGAATTGAATTATAAATCATGAATCATGAATCATGAATCATGAATCATGAATCATGACATGAATTATGAATCATGAATCATAAATCGAATCAAGAATCATGAATTGAATCAGGAATCGAATCATGAACTGAATCATGAATCATGAATTGAATCATGAATCATGAATCATGAATCATGAATTATGAATCGAATCATGAATCATGAATCATAAATTAAATCATGAATCATGAATTATGAATTGAATCATGAATCATAAATTGAATCATGAATAATGAATCATGAATTGAATCATGAATCATGAATCGAATCATGAATCTTGAATCATGAATTGAATCATGAATTGAATCATGAATCAAATCATGAATCATGAATTGAATCATGAATCAAGAATCATGAATTGAATCTTGAATCATGAATTGAATCATGAATCATGAATCATGAATTATGAATTGAATCATGAATCATGAATCATGAATCATGAATTGAATCATTAATCATGAATCATGAATCATGAATTGAATCATAATTCATGAATCATGAATTGAATCATGAAACATGAATCATGAATCATGAATCGAATCATGAATCATGAATCATGAATCATGAATTGAATCATGAATCATGAATTGAATCATGAATCATGAATTATGAATCATGAATTGAATCATGAATCATGAATCATGAATTGAATCATAAATCATGAATCATGAATAGTATCATGAATCATGAATCATGAATTGAATCATGAATCATGAATTGAATCATGAATTATGAATTGAATCATGAATCATGAATCAAATCATGAATCATGAATTGAATCATGAATCTTGAATCATGAATTGAATCATGAATCATGAATCATAAATTGAATCATGAATCATGAATCATGAATCGAATCATGAATCATGAATCAAGAATCAGGAAATCGAATCATGAATCATGAATTGAATCATGAATCATGAATCATGAATCATGAATCATGAATTGAATCATGAATCATGAATCATGATTTGAATCATGAATCATGAATCATGAATGGAATCATGAATCATAAATTGAATCATAAATCATGAATCATGAATCGAATCATGAATCATGAATCATGAATTGAATCATGAATCATGAATCGAATCATGAATCTTGAATCATGAATTGAATCATGAATCATGAATCATAAATTGAATCATGAATCATGAATCATGAATCGAATCATGAATCAAGAATCAGGAAATCGAATCATGAATCATGAATTGAATCATGAATCATGAATCATGAATCATGAATCATGAATCATGAATTGAATCATGAATCATGAATCATGATTTGAATCATGAATTATGAATCATGAATTGAATCATGAATCATAAATTGAATCATAAATCATGAATCATGAATCGAATCATGAATCATGAATCATGAATCATGAATCATGAATCATGAATTGAATCATGAATCATGAATCATGATTTGAATCATGAATTATGAATCATGAATTGAATCATGAATCATGAATTGAATCATGAATCATGAATCAAATCATGAATCATGAATCATGAATTGAATCATGAATCATGATTTGAATCATGAATTATGAATCATGAATTGAATCATGATTCATGAATTGAATCATAAATCATGAATCATGAATCGAATCATGAATCATGAATCATGAATCATGAATTGAATCATGAATCAAATCATGAATCATGATTAATGAATTGAATCATGAATCATGAATCATGAATTGAATCATGAATCATGAATTATGAATTGAATCATGAATCGTGAATCATGAATCATGAATCATGAATTGAATCATTAATCATGAATCATGAATCATGAATTGAATCATAATTCATGAATCATGAATTGAATCATGAAACATGAATCATGAATCATGAATCGAATCATGAATCATGAATCATGAATTGAATCATGAATCATGAATTGAATCATGAATCATGAATTATGAATCATGAATTGAATCATGAATCATGAATCATGAATTGAATCATGAATCATGAATTGAATCATGAATCATGAATTGAATCATGAATCATGAATTGAATCATGAATTATGAATTGAATCATGAATCATGAATCAAATCATGAATGATGAATTGAATCATGAATCATGAATCATGAATCATGAATCATGAATTGAATCATGAATCATGAATCGAATCATGAATCTTGAATCATGAATTGAATCATGAATCATGAATCATAAATTGAATCATGAATCATGAATCATGAATCGAATCATGAATCTTGAATCATGAATTGAATCATGAATCATGAATCATGAATTGAATCATGAATCATGAATCATGAATCATGAATCATGAATCATGAATTGAATCATGAATCATGAATCATGATTTGAATCATGAATTATGAATCATGAATTGAATCATGAATCATAAATTGAATCATAAATCATGAATCATGAATTGAATCATGAATCATGAATTGAATCATGAATCATGAATTGAATCATGAATCATGAATCAAATCATGAATCATGAATTGAATCATGAATCATGAATCATGATTTGAATCATGAATTATGAATCATGAATTGAATCATGAATCATGAATTGAATCATAAATCATGAATCATGAATCATGAATCATGAATTGATTCATGAATCATGAATCATGAATTGAATCATGAATCATGAATCATGAATGGAATCATGAATCATAAATCATAAATCGAATCATGAATCATGAATTGAATCATGAATCATGAATCATGAATTGAATCATGAATCATGAATCATAAATCGAATCATGAATCATGAATTATGAATCATGAATGGAATCATGAATCATAAATCATAAATCGAATCATGAATCATGCATTGATTCATGATTCGAATCCTGAATTGATTCATGATTCGAATCCTGAATTGAATCAGGATTCGATTCCTGAATTGAATCAGGATTCGAATCCTGAATTGAATCAGGATTCGAATCATGAATTGAATCATGAATCATGAATTGAATCATGAATCATGAATTGAATCATAAATCATGAATCATGAATCATGAATCATGAATCATGACATGAATTATGAATCATGAATCATAAATCGAATCATGAATCATGAATTGAATCAGGAATCGAATCATGAATTGAATCATGAATCATGAATTGAATCATGAATCATGAATCATGAATTATGAATTGAATCATGAATCATGAATTAAATCATGAATCATGAATTATGAATTGAATCATGAATCATAAATTGAATCATGAATCATGAATCATGAATTGAATCATGAATCGAATCATGAATCATGAATCATGAATTGAATCATGAATCATGAATCGAATCATGAATCTTGAATCATGAATTGAATCATGAATCATGAATCATGAATCATGAATTGAATCATGAATCATGAATCATGAATCGAATCATGAATCATGAATCAAGAATCATGAATTGAATCTTGAATCATGAATCATGAATCATGAATCATGAATTGAATCATGAAACATGACTCATGAATTGAATCATAATTCATGAATTGAGAATCAAATCATGAATCATGAATCAAGAATCATGAATCGAATCATGAATCATGAATCATGAATCATGAATCATGAATCATGAATTGAATCATGAATCATGAATCGAATCATGATTAATGAATCATGAATCATGAATCATGAATTGAATCATAAATCATGAATCATGAATCGAATCATGAATCATGAATCATGAATTGAATCATGAATCATGAATTGAATCATAAATCATGAATCGAATCATGAATCATGAATTGAATCATGAATCATGAATTGAATCATGAATCATGAATCAAATCATGAATCATAAATCATGAATTGAATCATGAATCATGAATCATGATTTGAATCATGAATTATGAATCATGAATTGAATCATGAATCATGAATCAAATCATGAATCATAAATCATGAATTGAATCATGAATCATGAATCATGATTTGAATCATGAATTATGAATCATGAATTGAATCATGAATCATGAATTGAATCATAAATCATGAATCAAATCATGAATCATGAATTGAATCATGAATCATGAATCATGAATTGAATCATGAATCATGAATCATGAATTGAATCATGAATCATGAATCATGAATCATGAATTGAATCATGAATCATGAATCGAATCATGAATCTTGAATCATGAATTGAATCATGAATCATGAATCATAAATTGATTCATGAATCATGAATCATGAATCAAGAATCATGAATCGAATCTTAAGTCATGAATTGAATCATGAATCATGAATCATGAATTATGAATTGAATCATGAATCATGAATCATGAATTGAATCATGAATCATGAATTGAATCATGAATTGAATCATGAATTGAATCATGAATCATGAATCATGAATTGAATCATGAATTGAATCATGAATCATGAATCATGAATTGAATCATGAATCATGAATTATGAATTGAATCATGAATCATGAATCAAATCATGAATCATGAATTGAATCATGAATCGAATCATGAATCATGAATCATGAATTAAATCATGAATCATGAATCGAATCATGAATCTTGAATCATGAATTAAATCATGAATCATGAATTGAATCATGAATTGAATCATGAATCATGAATCGAATCATGAATCATGAATCAAGAATCATGAATCGAATCTTGAATCGTGGATTGAATAATGAATCATGAATCATGAATCATGAATTGAATCATGAATCATGAATCATGTATCATGAATTGAATCATGAATTATGAATCATGAATCGAATCATGAATCAAGAATAGAATCAAGAATCATGAATTGAATCATGAATCATGAATTGAATCATGAACCATGAATTGAATCATGAATCATGAATTATGAATCATGAATTGAATCATGAATCATGAATCATGAATTGAATCATGAATCATGAATCATGAATCATGAATTGAATCATGAATCATGAATCATGAATTGAATCATGAATCATGAATTGAATCATAAATCATGAATTGAAACATGAATCATGAATCATGAATTGAATCATGAATCATGAATCATGAATCATGAATTGAATCATGAATCATGAATCATGAATCATGAATTGAATCATGAATCATGAATCATGAATCATGAATGGAATCATGAATCATGAATCATGAATTGAATCATGAATCATGAATCATGAATCATGAATGGAATCATGAATCATAAATCATAAATCGAATCATGAATCATGAATTGATTCATGATTCGAATCCTGAATTGAATCAGGATTCGAATCATGAATTGAATCATGAATCATGAATTGAATCTTGAATCATGAATTGAATTATAAATCATGAATCATGAATCATGAATCATGAATCATGAATCATGACATGAATTATGAATCATGAATCATAAATCGAATCAAGAATCATGAATTGAATCAGGAATCGAATCATGAACTGAATCATGAATCATGAATTGAATCATGAATCATGAATCATGAATCATGAATTATGAATCGAATCATGAATCATGAATCATAAATTAAATCATGAATCATGAATTATGAATTGAATCATGAATCATAAATTGAATCATGAATCATGAATCATGAATTGAATCATGAATCATGAATCGAATCATGAATCTTGAATCATGAATTGAATCATGAATTGAATCATGAATCAAATCATGAATCATGAATTGAATCATGAATCATGAATCAAGAATCATGAATTGAATCTTGAATCATGAATTGAATCATGAATCATGAATCATGAATTATGAATTGAATCATGAATCATGAATCATGAATCATGAATCATGAATTGAATCATTAATCATGAATCATGAATCAAGAATTGAATCATAATTCATGAATCATGAATTGAATCATGAAACATGAATCATGAATCATGAATCGAATCATGAATCATGAATTATGAATCATGAATTGAATCATGAATCATGAATCATGAATTGAATCATAAATCATGAATCATGAATAGTATCATGAATCATGAATCATGAATTGAATCATGAATCATGAATTGAATCATGAATTATGAATTGAATCATGAATCATGAATCAAATCATGAATCATGAATTGAATCATGAATCTTGAATCATGAATTGAATCATGAATCATGAATCATAAATTGAATCATGAATCATGAATCATGAATCGAATCATGAATCATGAATCAAGAATCAGGAAATCGAATCATGAATCATGAATTGAATCATGAATCATGAATCATGATTCATGAATCATGAATTGAATCATGAATCATGAATCATGATTTGAATCATGAATCATGAATCATGAATGGAATCATGAATCATAAATTGAATCATAAATCATGAATCATGAATCGAATCATGAATCATGAATCATGAATTGAATCATGAATCATGAATCGAATCATGAATCTTGAATCATGAATTGAATCATGAATCATGAATCATAAATTGAATCATGAATCATGAATCATGAATCGAATCATGAATCATGAATCAAGAATCAGGAAATCGAATCATGAATCATGAATTGAATCATGAATCATGAATCATGAATCATGAATCATGAATTGAATCATGAATCATGAATCATGATTTGAATCATGATTTGAATCATGAATTATGAATCATGAATTGAATCATGAATCATAAATTGAATCATAAATCATGAATCGAATCATGAATCATGAATCATGAATTGAATCATGAATCATGAATTGAATCATGAATCATGAATCAAATCATGAATCATGAATCATGAATTGAATCATGAATCATGAATCATGATTTGAATCATGAATTATGAATCATGAATTGAATCATGATTCATGAATTGAATCATAAATCATGAATCATGAATCGAATCATGAATCATGAATCATGAATTGAATCATGAATCATGAATCAAATCATGAATCATGATTAATGAATTGAATCATGAATCATGAATCATGAATTGAATCATGAATCATGAATTATGAATTGAATCATGAATCGTGAATCATGAATCATGAATCATGAATTGAATCATTAATCATGAATCATGAATCATGAATTGAATCATAATTCATGAATCATGAATTGAATCATGAAACATGAATCATGAATCATGAATCGAATCATGAATCATGAATCATGAATCATGAATTGAATCATGAATCATGAATTATGAATCATGAATTGAATCATGAATCATGAATCATGAATTGAATCATAAATCATGAATCATGAATAGTATCATGAATCATGAATCATGAATTGAATCATGAATCATGAATTGAATCATGAATTATGAATTGAATCATGAATCATGAATCAAATCATGAATCATGAATTGAATCATGAATCATGAATCATGAATCATGAATCATGAATTGAATCATGAATCATGAATCATAAATTGAATCATGAATCATGAATCATGAATCGAATCATGAATCATGAATCAAGAATCAGGAAATCGAATCATGAATCATGAATTGAATCATGAATCATGAATCATGAATCATGAATCATGAATTAAATCATGAATCATGAATCATGATTTGAATCATGAATTATGAATCATGAATTGAATCATGAATCATAAATTGAATCATAAATCATGAATCATGAATTGAATCATGAATCATGAATTGAATCATGAATCATGAATTGAATCATGAATCATGAATCAAATCATGAATCATGAATCATGAATTGAATCATGAATCATGAATCATGATTTGAATCATGAATTATGAATCATGAATTGAATCATGAATCATGAATTGAATCATAAATCATGAATCATGAATCGAATCATGAATCATGAATCATGAATTGAATCATGAATCATGAATCAAATCATGAATCATGAATCATGAATTGAATCATGAATCATGAATCATGAATTGAATCATGAATCATGAATCATGAATTGAATCATGAATCATGAATCATGAATCATGAATTGAATCATGAATCATGAATCGAATCATGAATCTTGAATCATGAATTGAATCATGAATCATGAATCATAAATTGAATCATGAATCATGAATCATGAATCAAGAATCATGAATCGAATCTTGAATCATGAATTGAATCATGAATCATGAATCATGACTTATGAATTGAATCATGAATCATGAATTGAATCATGAATCATGAATTGAATCATGAATTGAATCATGAATTGAATCATAAATCATGAATCATGAATTGAATCATGAATTGAATCATAAATCATGAATCATGAATTGAATCATGAATCATTAGTCATGAATCATGAATCATAAATTAAATCATGAATTATGAATCATGAATTGAATCATGAATTGAATCATGAATCATGATTTGTATCATGAATCATGAATTATGAATTGAATCATGAATCATGAATCAAATCATGAATCATGAATTGAATCATGAATCGAATCATGAATCATGAATCATGAATTAAATCATGAATCATGAATCGAATCATGAATCTTGAATCATGAATTAAACCATGAATCATGAATCATGAATCATGAATTGAATAATGAATCATGAATCGAATCATGAATCATGAATCAAGAATCATGAATCGAATCTTGAATCATGGATTGAATAATGAATCATGAATCATGAATCATGAATTGAATCATGAATTATGAATCATGTATCATGAATTGAATCATGAATTATGAATCATGAATCGAATCATGAATCATGAATTGAATCATGAATCATGAATTATGAATCATGAATTGAATCATGAATCATGAATCATGAATTGAATCATGAATCATGAATTGATTCATGAATCATGAATCATGAATCATGAATTGAATCATGAATCATGAATTGAATCATGAATCATGAATCATGAATTGAATCATGAATCATGAATCATGAATTGATTCATGAATCATGAATCATGAATCATGAATTGAATCATGAATCATGAATCATGAATCATGAATGGAATCATGAATCATAAATCATAAATCGAATCATGAATCATGAATTAATTCATGATTCGAATCCTGAATTGAATCAGGATTCGAATCATGAATTGAATCATGAATCATGAATTGAATCTTGAATCATGAATTGAATCATAAATCATGAATCATGAATCATGAATCATGAATTGAGTCATGAATCATAAATCGAATCATGAATCATGAATTGAATCAGGAATCAAATCATGAACTGAATCATGAATCATGAATTGAATCATGAATCATGAATCATTAATCATGAATTATGAATCGAATCATGAATCATGAATCATGAATTAAATCATGAATCATGAATTATGAATTGAATCATGAATCATAAATTGAATCATGAATCATGAATCATGAATTGAATCATGAATCGAATCATGAATCATGAATCATGAATTGAATCATGAATCATGAATCGAATCATGAATCTTGAATCATGAATTGAATCATGAATCGAATCATGAATCATGAATTGAATCATGAATCATGAATCAAGAATGATGAATTGAATCTTGAATCATGAATCATGAATCATGAATCATGAATTGAATCATGAATCGAATCATGAATCATGAATTGAATCATGAATCATGAATCAAGAATGATGAATTGAATCTTGAATCATGAATCATGAATCAAGAATCATGAATTGAATCTTGAATCATGAATCATGAATCATGAATTGAATCATGAAACATGAATCATGAATTGAATCATAATTCATGAATTGAGAATCAAATCATGAATCATGAATCAAGAATCATGAATCGAATCATGAATCATGAATTGAATCATGAATCATGAATCATGAATTGAATCATGAATCATGAATCGAATCATGATTAATGAATCATGAATCATGAATCATGAATTGAATCATAAATCATGAATCATGAATCGAATCATGAATCATGAATCATGAATTGAATCATGAATCATGAATTGAATCATAAATCATGAATCATGAATTATGAATTGAATCATGAATCATGAATTGAATCATGAATCATGAATTGAATCATGAATTGAATCATGAATTGAATCATAAATCATGAATCATGAATTGAATCATGAATTGAATCATAAATCATGAATCATGAATTGAATCATGAATCATTAGTAATGAATCATGAATCATAAATTAAATCATGAATCATGAATCATGAATTGAATCATGAATTGAATCATGAATCATGATTTGTATCATGAATCATGAATTATGAATTGAATCATGAATCATGAATCAAATCATGAATCATGAATTGAATCATGAATCGAATCATGAATCATGAATCATGAATTAAATCATGAATCATGAATCGAATCATGAATCTTGAATCATGAATTAAACCATGAATCATGAATCATGAATCATGAATTGAATAATGAATCATGAATCGAATCATGAATCATGAATCAAGAATCATGAATCGAATCTTGAATCATGGATTGAATAATGAATCATGAATCATGAATCATGAATTGAATCATGAATTATGAATCATGTATCATGAATTGAATCATGAATTATGAATCATGAATCGAATCATGAATCATGAATTGAATCATGAATCATGAATTATGAATCATGAATTGAATCATGAATCATGAATCATGAATTGAATCATGAATCATGAATTGATTCATGAATCATGAATCATGAATCATGAATTGAATCATGAATCATGAATTGAATCATGAATCATGAATCATGAATTGAATCATGAATCATGAATCATGAATTGATTCATGAATCATGAATCATGAATCATGAATTGAATCATGAATCATGAATCATGAATCATGAATGGAATCATGAATCATAAATCATAAATCGAATCATGAATCATGAATTAATTCATGATTCGAATCCTGAATTGAATCAGGATTCGAATCATGAATTGAATCATGAATCATGAATTGAATCTTGAATCATGAATTGAATCATAAATCATGAATCATGAATCATGAATCATGAATTGAGTCATGAATCATAAATCGAATCATGAATCATGAATTGAATCAGGAATCGAATCATGAACTGAATCATGAATCATGAATTGAATCATGAATCATGAATCATGAATCATGAATTATGAATCGAATCATGAATCATGAATCATGAATTAAATCATGAATCATGAATTATGAATTGAATCATGAATCATAAATTGAATCATGAATCATGAATCATGAATTGAATCATGAATCGAATCATGAATCATGAATTGAATCATGAATCATGAATCGAATCATGAATCTTGAATCATGAATTGAATCATGAATCGAATCATGAATCATGAATTGAATCATGAATCATGAATCAAGAATGATGAATTGAATCTTGAATCATGAATCATGAATCATGAATCATGAATTGAATCATGAATCGAATCATGAATCATGAATTGAATCATGAATCATGAATCAAGAATGATGAATTGAATCTTGAATCATGAATCATGAATCAAGAATCATGAATTGAATCTTGAATCATGAATCATGAATCATGAATTGAATCATGAAACATGAATCATGAATTGAATCATAATTCATGAATTGAGAATCAAATCATGAATCATGAATCAAGAATCATGAATCGAATCATGAATCATGAATTGAATCATGAATCATGAATCATGAATTGAATCATGAATCATGAATCGAATCATGATTAATGAATCATGAATCATGAATCATGAATTGAATCATAAATCATGAATCATGAATCGAATCATGAATCATGAATCATGAATTGAATCATGAATCATGAATTGAATCATAAATCATGAATCATGAATCGAATCATGAATCATGAATCATGAATTGAATCATGAATCATGAATTGAATCAAATCATGAATCATAAATCATGAATTGAATCATGAATCATGAATCATGATTTGAATCATGAATTATGAATCATGAATTGAATCATGAATCATGAATCAAATCATGAATCATAAATCATGAATTGAATCATGAATCATGAATCATGATTTGAATCATGAATTATGAATCATGAATTGAATCATGAATCATGAATTGAATCATAAATCATGAATCAAATCATGAATCATGAATTGAATCATGAATCATGGATTAAATCATGAATCATGAATTGAATCATGAATCATGAATCATGAATCATGAATTGAATCATGAATCATGAATCGAATCATGAATCTTGAATCATGAATTGAATCATGAATCATGAATCATAAATTGATTCATGAATCATGAATCATGAATCAAGAATCATGAATCGAATCTTGAATCATGAATTGAATCATGAATCATGAATCATGAATTATGAATTGAATCATGAATCATGAATTGAATCATGAATCATGAATTGAATCATGAATTGAATCATGAATTGAATCATGAATCATGAATCATGAATTGAATCATGAATTGAATCATGAATCATGAATCATGAATTGAATCATGAATCATGAATTATGAATTGAATCATGAATCATGAATCAAATCATGAATCATGAATTGAATCATGAATCGAATCATGAATCATGAATCATGAATTAAATCATGAATCATGAATCGAATCATGAATCTTGAATCATGAATTAAATCATGAATCATGAATTGAATCATGAATTGAATCATGAATCATGAATCGAATCATGAATCATGAATCAAGAATCATGAATCGAATCTTGAATCGTGGATTGAATAATGAATCATGAATCATGAATCATGAATTGAATCATGAATCATGAATCATGTATCATGAATTGAATCATGAATTATGAATCATGAATCGAATCATAAATCAAGAATAGAATCAAGAATCATGAATTGAATCATGAATCATGAATTGAATCATGAATCATGAATTGAATCATGAATCATGAATTATGAATCATGAATTGAATCATGAATCATGAATCATGAATTGAATCATGAATCATGAATCATAAATCATGAATTGAATCATGAATCATGAATCATGAATTGAATCATGAATCATGAATTGAATCATGAATCATGAATTGAATCATGAATCATGAATCATGAATTGAATCATGAATCATGAATCATGAATCATAAATTGAATCATGAATCATGAATCATGAATCATGAATTGAATCATGAATCATGAATCATGAATCATGAATGGAATCATGAATCATAAATCATAAATCGAATTATGAATCATGAATTGATTCATGATTCGAATCCTGAATTGAATCAGGATTCGAATCATGAATTGAATCATGAATCATGAATTGAATCTTGAATCATGAATTGAATTATAAATCATGAATCATGAATCATGAATCATGAATCATGAATCATGACATGAATTATGAATCATGAATCATAAATCGAATCAAGAATCATGAATTGAATCAGGAATCGAATCATGAACTGAATCATGAATCATGAATTGAATCATGAATCATGAATCATGAATCATGAATTATGAATCGAATCATGAATCATGAATCATAAATTAAATCATGAATCATGAATTATGAATTGAATCATGAATCATAAATTGAATCATGAATCATGAATCATGAATTGAATCATGAATCATGAATCGAATCATGAATCTTGAATCATGAATTGAATCATGAATTGAATCATGAATCAAATCTTGAATCATGAATTGAATCATGAATCATGAATCAAGAATCATGAATTGAATCTTGAATCATGAATTGAATCATGAATCATGAATCATGAATTATGAATTGAATCATGAATCATGAATCATGAATCATGAATCATGAATTGAATCATTAATCATGAATCATGAATCATGAATTGAATCATAATTCATGAATCATGAATTGAATCATGAAACATGAATCATGAATCATGAATCGAATCATGAATCATGAATCATGAATCATGAATTGAATCATGAATCATGAATCATGAATTATGAATCATGAATTGAATCATGAATCATGAATTGAATCATGAATCATGAATTATGAATCATGAATTGAATCATAAATCATGAATCATGAATAGTATCATGAATCATGAATCATGAATTGAATCATGAATCATGAATTATGAATTGAATCATGAATCATGAATCAAATCATGAATCATGAATTGAATCATGAATCTTGAATCATGAATTGAATCATGAATCATGAATCATAAATTGAATCATGAATCATGAATCATGAATCGAATCATGAATCATGAATCAAGAATCAGGAAATCGAATCATGAATCATGAATTGAATCATGAATCATGAATCATGAATCATGAATCATGAATTGAATCATGAATCATGAATCATGATTTGAATCATGAATCATGAATCATGAATTGAATCATGAATCATAAATTGAATCATAATTCATGAATCATGAATCGAATCATGAATCATGAATCATGAATTGAATCATGAATCATGAATCGAATCATGAATCTTGAATCATGAATTGAATCATGAATCATGAATCATAAATTGAATCATGAATCATGAATCATGAATCAAGAATCAGGAAATCGAATCATGAATCATGAATTGAATCATGAATCATGAATCATGAATCATGAATCATGAATCATGAATTGAATCATGAATCATGAATCATGATTTGAATCATGAATTATGAATCATGAATTGAATCATGAATCATAAATTGAATCATAAATCATGAGTCATGAATCGAATCATGAATCATGAATCATGAATTGAATCATGAATCATGAATTGAATCATGAATCATGAATCAAATCATGAATCATGAATCATGAATTGAATCATGAATCATGAATCATGATTTGAATCATGAATTATGAATCATGAATTGAATCATGATTCATGAATTGAATCATAAATCATGAATCATGAATCGAATCATGAATCATGAATCATGAATTGAATCATGAATCATGAATCATGAATCATGAATCATGAATTGAATCATGAAACATGAATCATGAATTGAATCATAATTCATGAATTGAGAATCAAATCATGAATCATGAATCAAGAATCATGAATCGAATCATGAATCATGAATTGAATCATGAATCATGAATCATGAATTAAATCATGAATCATGAATCGAATCATGATTAATGAATCATGAATCATGAATCATGAATTGAATCATAAATCATGAATCATGAATCGAATCATGAATCATGAATCATGAATTGAATCATGAATCATGAATTGAATCATAAATCATGAATCATGAATTGAATCATGAATCATGAATCATGAATCATGAATTGAATCATGAATCATGAATCATGAATCATGAATTGAATCATGAATCATGAATCATGAATCATGAATGGAATCATGAATCATAAATCATAAATCGAATCATGAATCATGAATTGATTCATGATTCGAATCCTGAATTGAATCAGGATTCGAATCATGAATTGAATCATGAATCATGAAATGAATCTTGAATCATGAATTGAATTATAAATCATGAATCATGAATCATGAATCATGAATCATGAATCATGACATGAATTATGAATCATGAATCATAAATCGAATCAAGAATCATGAATTGAATCAGGAATCGAATCATGAACTGAATCATGAATCATGAATTGAATCATGAATCATGAATCATGAATCATGAATTATGAATCGAATCATGAATCATGAATCATAAATTAAATCATGAATCATGAATTATGAATTGAATCATGAATCGTAAATTGAATCATGAATCATGAATCATGAATTGAATCATGAATCATGAATCGAATCATGAATCTTGAATCATGAATTGAATCATGAATTGAATCATTAATCAAATCATGAATCATGAATTGAATCATGAATCATGAATCAAGAATCATGAATTGAATCTTGAATCATGAATTGAATCATGAATCATGAATCATGAATTATGAATTGAATCATGAATCATGAATCATGAATCATGAATCATGAATTGAATCATTAATCATGAATCATGAATCATGAATTGAATCATAATTTATGAATCATGAATTGAATCATGAAACATGAATCATGAATTGAATCATGAATCATGAATTGAATCATGAATCATGAATTGAATCATGAATCATGAATTGAATCATGAATCATGAATTATGAATCATGAATTGAATCATGAATCATGAATCATGAATTGAATCATAAATCATGAATCATGAATAGTATCATGAATCATGAATCATGAATTGAATCATGAATCATGAATTGAATCATGAATTATGAATTGAATCATGAATCATGAATGAAATCATGAATCATGAATTGAATCATGAATCTTGAATCATGAATTGAATCATGAATCATGAATCATAAATTGAATCATGAATCATGAATCATGAATCGAATCATGAATCATGAATCAAGAATCAGGAAATCGAATCATGAATCATGAATTGAATCATGAATCATGAATCATGAATCATGAATCATGAATCATGAATTGAATCATGAATCATGAATCATGATTTGAATCATGAATCATGAATCATGAATTGAATCATGAATCATAAATTGAATCATAAATCATGAATCATGAATCGAATCATGAATCATGAATTGAATCATGAATCATGAATCGAATCATGAATCTTGAATCATGAATTGAATCATGAATCAAGAATCAGGAAATCGAATCATGAATCATGAATGGAATCATGAATCATAAATCATAAATCGAATCATGAATCATGAATTGATTCATGATTCGAATCCTGAATTGAATCAGGATTCGAATCATGAATTGAATCATGAATCATGAATTGAATCTTGAATCATGAATTGAATTATAAATCATGAATCATGAATCATGAATCATGAATCATGAATCATGACATGAATTATGAATCATGAATCATAAATCGAATCAAGAATCATGAATTGAATCAGGAATCGAATCATGAACTGAATCATGAATCATGAATTGAATCATGAATCATGAATCATGAATCATGAATTATGAATCGAATCATGAATCATGAATCATAAATTAAATCATGAATCATGAATTATGAATTGAATCATGAATCGTAAATTGAATCATGAATCATGAATCATGAATTGAATCATGAATCATGAATCGAATCATGAATCTTGAA
Source organism: Mixophyes australis (assembly GCA_036250195.1). Lineage (NCBI taxonomy): Eukaryota > Metazoa > Chordata > Amphibia > Anura > Limnodynastidae > Mixophyes > Mixophyes australis. The sequence continues at coordinate 1,244,392 of JAVHZZ010000033.1, forward strand.
TCATGAATTGAATCATGAATTGAATCATTAATCAAATCATGAATCATGAATTGAATCATGAATCATGAATCAAGAATCATGAATTGAATCTTGAATCATGAATTGAATCATGAATCATGAATCATGAATTATGAATTGAATCATGAATCATGAATCATGAATCATGAATCATGAATTGAATCATTAATCATGAATCATGAATCATGAATTGAATCATAATTTATGAATCATGAATTGAATCATGAAACATGAATCATGAATTGAATCATGAATCATGAATTGAATCATGAATCATGAATTGAATCATGAATCATGAATTGAATCATGAATCATGAATTATGAATCATGAATTGAATCATGAATCATGAATCATGAATTGAATCATAAATCATGAATCATGAATAGTATCATGAATCATGAATCATGAATTGAATCATGAATCATGAATTGAATCATGAATTATGAATTGAATCATGAATCATGAATCAAATCATGAATCATGAATTGAATCATGAATCTTGAATCATGAATTGAATCATGAATCATGAATCATAAATTGAATCATGAATCATGAATCGAATCATGAATCATGAATCAAGAATCAGGAAATCGAATCATGAATCATGAATTGAATCATGAATCATGAATCATGAATCATGAATCATGAATCATGAATTGAATCATGAATCATGAATCATGATTTGAATCATGAATCATGAATCATGAATTGAATCATGAATCATAAATTGAATCATAAATCATGAATCATGAATCGAATCATGAATCATGAATTGAATCATGAATCATGAATCGAATCATGAATCTTGAATCATGAATTGAATCATGAATCAAGAATCAGGAAATCGAATCATGAATCATGAATTGAATCATGAATCATGAATCATGAATCATGAATCATGAATTGAATCATGAATCATGAATCATGATTTGAATCATGAATTATGAATCATGAATTGAATCATGAATCATAAATTGAATCATAAATCATGAATCATGAATCGAATCATGAATCATGAATCATGAATTGAATCATGAATCATGAATCATGAATCAAATCATGAATCATGAATCATGAATTGAATCATGAATCATGATTTGAATCATGAATTATGAATCATGAATTGAATCATGATTCATGAATTGAATCATAAATCATGAATCATGAATCGAATCATGAATCATGAATCATGAATTGAATCATGAATCATGAATCAAATCATGAATCATGATTAATGAATTGAATCATGAATCATGAATCATGAATTGAATCATGAATCATGAATTATGAATTGAATCATGAATCGTGAATCATGAATCATGAATCATGAATTGAATCATTAATCATGAATCATGAATCATGAATCATGAATCATGAATTGAATCATAATTCATGAATCATGAATTGAATCATGAAACATGAATCATGAATCGAATCATGAATCATGAATCATGAATCATGAATTGAATCATGAATCATGAATTGAATCATGAATCATGAATTATGAATCATGAATCATGAATTATGAATCATGAATCATGAATTGAATCATAAATCATGAATCATGAATAGTATCATGAATCATGAATCATGAATTGAATCATGAATCATGAATTGAATCATGAATTATGAATTGAATCATGAATCATGAATCAAATCATGAATCATGAATTGAATCATGAATCATGAATCATGAATCATGAATCATGAATTGAATCATGAATCATGAATCGAATCATGAATCTTGAATCATGAATTGAATCATGAATCATGAATCATAAATTGAATCATGAATCATGAATCATGAATTGAATCATGAATCATGAATCATGAATTGATTCATGAATCATGAATCATGAATCATGAATTGAATCATGAATCATGAATTGAATCATGAATCATGAATCATGAATTGAATCATGAATCATGAATCATGAATTGATTCATGAATCATGAATCATGAATCATGAATTGAATCATGAATCATGAATCATGAATCATGAATGGAATCATGAATCATAAATCATAAATCGAATCATGAATCATGAATTAATTCATGATTCGAATCCTGAATTGAATCAGGATTCGAATCATGAATTGAATCATGAATCATAAATCGAATCATGAATCATGAATTGAATCAGGAATCGAATCATGAACTGAATCATGAATCATGAATTGAATCATGAATCATGAATCATGAATCATGAATTATGAATCGAATCATGAATCATGAATCATGAATTAAATCATGAATCATGAATTATGAATTGAATCATGAATCATAAATTGAATCATGAATCATGAATCATGAATTGAATCATGAATCGAATCATGAATCATGAATCATGAATTGAATCATGAATCATGAATCGAATCATGAATCTTGAATCATGAATTGAATCATGAATCGAATCATGAATCATGAATTGAATCATGAATCATGAATCAAGAATGATGAATTGAATCTTGAATCATGAATTGAATCATGAATCATGAATTATGAATTGAATCATGAATCATGAATCATGAATCATGAATTGAATCATGAATCATGAATCATGAATTGAATCATAATTCATGAATCATGAATCGAATCATGAATCATGAATCAAGAATCATGAATCAAATCATGAATCATGAATTGAATCATGAATCATGAATCATGAATTGAATCATGAATCATGAATCATGAATCATGAATCGAATCATGAATCATGAATCATGAATCATGAATTGAATCATGAATCATGAATCATGATTTGAATCATGAATTATGAATCATGAATTGAATCATGAATCATGAATTGAATCATGAATTATGAATTGAATCATGAATCATGAATCAAATCATGAATCATGAATCATGAATTGAATCATGAATCATGAATCATGAATTGAATCATGAATCATGAATCATGAATTGAATCATGAATCATGAATCGAATCATGAATCTTGAATCATGAATTGAATCATGAATCATGAATCATAAATTGAATCATGAATCATGAATCGAATCATGAATCATGAATCAAGAATCAGGAAATCGAATCTTGAATCATGAATTGAGTCATGAATCATGAATCATGAATTATGAATTGAATCATGAATCATGAATTATGAATTGAATCATGAATCATGAATCATGAATCATGAATCATGAATTGAATCATGATTAATGAATCATGAATTGAATCATGAATCATAAATTGAATCATGAATTGAATCATGAATCATGAATTGAATCATGAATCATGAATAATGAATCGAATCATGAATCATAAATCAAGAATCATGAATCGAATCATGAATCATGAATTGAATCATGAATCTTGAATCATGAATTGAATCATGAATTATGAATCATGAATTGAATCATGAATCATGAATCATGAATTGAATCATGAATCATGAATCATGAATCATGAATGGAATCATAAATCATAAATCGAATCATGAATCATGAATTGAATCATGAATCATGAATCATGAATTGAATCATGAATCATGAATATTGAATTGAATCATGAATCATGAATCATGAATCATGAATGGAATCATGAATCATAAATCATAAATCGAATCATGAATCATGAATTGATTCATGATTCGAATCATGAATTGATTCATGATTCGAATCCTGAATTGAATCAGGATTCGATTCATGAATTGAATCATGAATCATGAATTGAATCATAAAACATGAATTGAATCATAAATCATGAATCATGAATCATGAAACATGAATCATACAATGAATTATGAATCATGAATCATAAATCGAATCATGAATCATGAATTGAATCAGGAATCGAATCATGAATTGAATCATGAATCATGAATCATGAATTGAATCATAATTCATAAATCATGAATCATGAATTATGAATTGAATCATGAATCATGAATCATGAATCATGAATTAAATCATGAATCATGAATTATGAATTGAATCATGAATCATAAATTGAATCATGAATCATGAATCATGAATTGAATCATGAATCGAATCATTAATCATGAATCATGAATTGAATCATGAATCATGAATCGAATCATGAATCTTGAATCATGAATTGAATCATGAATCATGAATCATGAATCATGAATTGAATCTTGAATCATGAATTGAATCATGAATCATGAATTATGAATTGAATCATGAATCATGAATCATGAATCATGAATTGAATCATGAATCATGAATCATGAATCATGAATTGAATCATAATTCATGAATTGAGAATCAAATCATGAATCATGAATCAAGAATCATGAATCGAATCATGATTCATGAATTGAATCATGAATCATGAATCATGAATTGAATCATGAATCATGAATCATGAATCATGAATCGAATCCTGAATCATGAATCATGAATCATGAATCATGAATTGAATCATGAATCATGAATCATGAATTGAATCATAAATCATGAATCATGAATAGAATCATGAATCATGAATCATGAATTGAATCATGAATCATGAATTGAATCATGAATCATGAATCATGAATTGAATCATGAATCATGAATCAAATCATGAATCATGAATCATGAATTGAATCATGAATCATGAATTGAATCATGAATCGTGAATCATGAATCATGAATTGAATCATGAATCAAGAATCATAAATTGAATCATGAATCATGAATCATGAATCGAATCATGAATCATGAATCAAGACTCATGAATCGAATCTTGAATCATGAATTGAATCATGAATCATGAATCATGAATTATGAATTGAATCATGAATCATGAATCATGAATTGAATCATGAATCATGAATCATGAATTGAATCATGAATCATGAATCAAATCATGAATCATGAATCATGAATTGAATCAAGAATCATGAATTGAATCATGAATCGTGAATCATGAATCATGAATTGAATCATGAATCAAGAATCATAAATTGAATCATGAATCATGAATCATGAATCGAATCATGAATCATGAATCAAGACTCATGAATCGAATCTTGAATCATGAATTGAATCATGAATCATGAATCATGAATTATGAATTGAATCATGAATCATGAATTGAATCATGAATCATGAATTGAATCAGGAATCGAATCATGAATTGAATCATGAATTGAATAATGAATCATGAATCATGAATTGAATCATGAATCATTAGTCATAAATCATAAATCATAAATTGAATCATGAATCATGAATCATGAATTGAATCATGAATTGAATCATGAATCATGAATCATGAATTGAATCATGAATCATGAATTATGAATTGAATCATGAATTATGAATCAAATCATGAATCATGAATTGAATCATGAATCGAATCATGAATCATGAATCATGAATTAAATCATGAATCATGAATCATGAATCAAATCATGAATCATGAATCGAATCATGATTCTTGAATCATGAATTAAATCATGAATCATGAATCATGAATCATGAATTGAATCATGAATCATAAATCATGAATCATTAATTGAATCATGAATCATGAATTATAAATCGAATCATGAATCATGAATCAAGAATCATGAATCGAATAATGAATCATGAATTGAATCATTAATCATGAGTCATGAATCAAATCATGAATCATGAATTGAATCATGAATCATGAATTGAATCATGAATCATGAATCATGAATCAAGACATTAATCATGAATCATAAATCGAATCATGAATCATTAATTGAATCAGGATTCGAATCATGAATTGAATCATGAATCATGATTTGAATCATGAATCATGAATCTTAAATCATGAATCATGAATTGAATCATGAATCATGAATTATGAATCATGAATTAAATCATGAATCATGAATTGAATCATGAATCATGAATCATGTATCATGAATTGAATCATGAATCGAATCATGAATCAAGAATCATGAATTGAATCATGAATCATGAATTGAATCATGAATCATGAATTGAATCATGGATTGAATTATAAATCATGAATCATGTATCATGAATTGAATAATGAATCATGAATCATGAATGGAATCATGAATCATAAATCATAAATTGAAACATGAATCATGAATTGAATCATGAATCATGAATCATGAATTGAATCATGAATCATAATTCATGAATCATGAATGGAATCATGAATCATGAATTGAATCATGAATCATAATTCATGAATCATGAATGGAATCATGAATCATAAATCATAAATCGAATCATGAATCATGAATTGATTCATGATTTGAATCCTGAATTGAATCAGGATTCGAATCATGAATTGAATCATGAATCATGAATTGAATCATGAATCATGAATTGAATCATAAATCATGAATCATAAATCATGAATCATGAATCATGACATGAATTATGAATCATGAATCATAAATCGAATCATGAATCATGAATTGAATCAGGAATCGAATCATGAATTGAATCATGAATCAAGAATCATGAATTGAATCATGAATCATGAATCATGAATCATGAATTATGCATCGAATCATGAATCATGAATTAAATCATGAATCATGAATTATGAATTGAATCATGAATCATAAATTGAATCATGAATCATGAATCGAATCATGAATCTTGAATCATGAATTGAATCATGAATCATGAATCATGAATTGAATCATGAATCATGAATCATGAATCGGATCATGAATCATGAATCAAGAATCATGAATTGAATCTTGAATCATGAATTGAATCATGAATCATGAATCATGAATCATGAATTAAATCATGAATCATGAATCATGAATCATGAATTGAAGCATAATTCATGATTAATGAATCGAATCATGATTCATGAATCAAGAATCATGAATCGAATCATAAATCATGAATTGAATCATGAATCATGAATCATGAATCGAATCATGAATCATGAATAATGAATCATGAATCATGAATTTATTCATGAATCATAAATCATGATTTGAATCATGAATTATGAATCATGAATTGAATCATGAATCATGAATCATGAATTGAATCATAAATCATGAATTGAATCATGAATCATGAATCATGAATCATGAATTGAATCATGAATCATGAATCAAGACATTAATCATGAATCATAAATTGAATCATGAATCATTAATTGAATCAGTATTCGAATCATGAATTGAATCATGAATCATGAATTGAATCATGAATCATGAATCTTAAATCATGAATCATGAATTGAATCATGAATCATGAATTATGAATCATGAATTAAATCATGAATCATGAATTGAATCATGAATCATGAATCATGTATCATGAATTGAATCATGAATCGAATCATGAATCAAGAATTGAATCAAGAATCATGAATTTGATCATGAATCGAATCATGAATCATGAATTGAATCATGAATTGAATCATAAATCATGAATCATGTATCATGAATTGAATCATGAATCATGAATTATGAATCATGAATTGAATCATGAATCATGAATCATGAATTGAATCATGAATCATGAATCATGAATTGAATCATGAATCTTGAATCATGAATCATGACTTGAATCATGAATCATGAATCATGAATTGAATCATGAATCATAATTCATGAATCATGAATGGAATCATGACTCATAATTCATGAATCATGAATGGAATCATGAATCATGAATTGAATCATGAATCATAATTCATGAATCATGAATGGAATCATGAATCATAATTCATGAATCATGAATGGAATCATGAATCATAAATCATAAATCGAATCATGAATCATGAATTGATTCATGATTCGAATCCTGAATTGAATCAGGTCATGAATCATGAATTGAATCATGAATCATGAATTGAATCATGAATCATGAATTGAATCATAAATCATGAATCATGAATCATGAATCATGACATGAATTATGAATCATGAATCATAAATCATGAATTATGAATCGAATCATGAATCATGAATCATGAATTAAATCATGAATCATGAATTATGAATTGAATCATGAATCATAAATTGAATCATGAATCATGAATCATGAATTCAATCATGAATCGAATCATGAATCATGAATCATGAATTGAATCATGAATCATGAATCGAATCATGAATCTTGAATCATGAATTGAATCATGAATCATGAATCATGAATCATGAATTGAATCATGAATCATGAATCATGAATCGGATCATGAATCATGAATCAAGAATCATGAATTGAATCTTGAATCATGAATTGAATCATGTATCATGAATCATGAATTATAAATTGAATCATGAATCATGAATCATGAATCATGAATCATGAATTGAATCATGAATCATGAATCATGAATCATGAATTGAAGCATAATTCATGATTAATGAATCGAATCATGATTCATGAATCAAGAATCATGAATCGAATCATGAATCATGAATTGAATCATGAATCTTGAATCATGAATTGAATCATGAATCATGAATCATGAATCGAATCATGCATCATGAATAATGAATCATGAATCATGAATTTATTCATGAATCATGAATCATGATTTGAATCATGAATTATGAATCATGAATTGAATCATGAATCATGAATCATGAATTGAATCATAAATTGAATCATGAATCATGAATCATGAATCGTATCATGAATCATGAATCAAGAATTATGAATCGAATCTTGAATCATGAATTGAATCATGAATCATGAATCATGAATTATGAATTGAATCATGAATCATGAATCATGAATTGAATCATGAATTGAATCATGAATCATGATACATGAATCATGAATTGAATCATGAATCATGAATCATGAATTGAATCATGAATCATGAATTATGAATTGAATCATGAATCATGAATCATGAATTGAATCATGAATTGAATCATGAATCATGATACATGAATCATGAATTGAATCATGAATCATGAATCATGAATTGAATCATGAATCATGAATCATAAATTGAATCATGAATTGAATCATGAATCATGAATCATGAATCGAATCATGAATCATGAATCATAAATCATGAATTGAATCATGAATCCTGAATCATGAATTGAATCAGGATTCAAATCATGTATTGAATTATGAATCATGAATCTTGAATCATGAATCATAAATTGAATCATGAATCATGAATCATGAATCAAGAATCATGAATCGAATCTTGAATCATGAATTGAATCATAAATCATGAATCATGAATTATGAATTGAATCATGAATCATGAATTGAATCATGAATCATGAATTGAATCATGAATTGAATCATAAATCATGAATCATGAATTGAATCATGAATTGAATCATAAATCATGAATCATGAATTGAATCATGAATCATGAATCATGATTTGTATCATGAATCATGAATTATGAATTGAATCATGAATCATGAATCAAATCATGAATCATGAATTGAATCATGAATCGAATCATGAATCATGAATCATGAATTAAATCATGAATCATGAATCGAATCATGAATCTTGAATCATGAATTAAACCATGAATCATGAATCATGAATCATGAATTGAATAATGAATCATGAATCGAATCATGAATCAAGAATCATGAATCGAATCTTGAATCATGGATTGAATAATGAATCATGAATCATGAATCATGAATTGAATCATGAATTATGAATCATGTATCATGAATTGAATCATGAATTATGAATCATGAATCGAATCATGAATCATGAATTGAATCATGAATCATGAATTATGAATCATGAATTGAATCATGAATCATGAATCATGAATTGAATCATGAATCATGAATTGATTCATGAATCATGAATCATGAATCATGAATTGAATCATGAATCATGAATTGAATCATGAATCATGAATCATGAATTGAATCATGAATCATGAATCATGAATTGATTCATGAATCATGAATCATGAATCATGAATTGAATCATGAATCATGAATCATGAATCATGAATGGAATCATGAATCATAAATCATAAATCGAATCATGAATCATGAATCATGAATCGGATCATGAATCATGAATCAAGAATCATGAATTGAATCTTGAATCATGAATTGAATCATGAATCATGAATCATGAATTATAAATTGAATCATGAATCATGAATCATGAATCATGAATCATGAATTGAATCATGAATCATGAATCATGAATCATGAATTGAAGCATAATTCATGATTAATGAATCGAATCATGATTCATGAATCAAGAATCATGAATCGAATCATGAATCATGAATTGAATCATGAATCTTGAATCATGAATTGAATCATGAATCATGAATCATGAATCGAATCATGCATCATGAATAATGAATCATGAATCATGAATTTATTCATGAATCATGAATCATGATTTGAATCATGAATTATGAATCATGAATTGAATCATGAATCATGAATCATGAATTGAATCATAAATTGAATCATGAATTATGAATCATGAATCGTATCATGAATCATGAATCAAGAATTATGAATCGAATCTTGAATCATGAATTGAATCATGAATCATGAATCATGAATTATGAATTGAATCATGAATCATGAATCATGAATTGAATCATGAATTGAATCATGAATCATGAATCATGATACATGAATCATGAATTGAATCATGAATCATGAATCATGAATTGAATCATGAATCATGAATCATAAATTGAATCATGAATTGAATCATGAATCATGAATCATGAATCGAATCATGAATCATGAATCATAAATCATGAATTGAATCATGAATCCTGAATCATGAATTGAATCAGGATTCAAATCATGTATTGAATCATGAATCATGAATCTTGAATCATGAATCATAAATTGAATCATGAATCATGAATCATGAATCAAGAATCATGAATCGAATCTTGAATCATGAATTGAATCATAAATCATGAATCATGAATTATGAATTGAATCATGAATCATGAATTGAATCATGAATCATGAATTGAATCATGAATTGAATCATGAATTGAATCATAAATCATGAATCATGAATTGAATCATGAATTGAATCATAAATCATGAATCATGAATTGAATCATGAATCATGAATCATGATTTGTATCATGAATCATGAATTATGAATTGAATCATGAATCATGAATCAAATCATGAATCATGAATTGAATCATGAATCGAATCATGAATCATGAATCATGAATTAAATCATGAATCATGAATCGAATCATGAATCTTGAATCATGAATTAAACCATGAATCATGAATCATGAATCATGAATTGAATAATGAATCATGAATCGAATCATGAATCATGAATCAAGAATCATGAATCGAATCTTGAATCATGGATTGAATAATGAATCATGAATCATGAATCATGAATTGAATCATGAATTATGAATCATGTATCATGAATTGAATCATGAATTATGAATCATGAATCGAATCATGAATCATGAATTGAATCATGAATCATGAATTATGAATCATGAATTGAATCATGAATCATGAATCATGAATTGAATCATGAATCATGAATTGATTCATGAATCATGAATCATGAATCATGAATTGAATCATGAATCATGAATTGAATCATGAATCATGAATCATGAATTGAATCATGAATCATGAATCATGAATTGATTCATGAATCATGAATCATGAATCATGAATTGAATCATGAATCATGAATCATGAATGGAATCATGAATCATAAATCATAAATCGAATCATGAATCATGAATTAATTCATGATTCGAATCCTGAATTGAATCAGGATTCGAATCATGAATTGAATCATGAATCATGAATTGAATCTTGAATCATGAATTGAATCAGGAATCGAATCATGAACTGAATCATGAATCATGAATTGAATCATGAATCATAAATCGAATCATGAATCATGAATTGAATCAGGAATCGAATCATGAACTGAATCATGAATCATGAATTGAATCATGAATCATGAATCATGAATCATGAATTAAATCATGAATCATGAATTATGAATTGAATCATGAATCATAAATTGAATCATGAATCATGAATCATGAATTGAATCATGAATCGAATCATGAATCATGAATTGAATCATGAATCATGAATCGAATCATGAATCTTGAATCATGAATTGAATCATGAATCGAATCATGAATCATGAATTGAATCATGAATCATGAATCAAGAATGATGAATTGAATCTTGAATCATGAATTGAATCATGAATCATGAATTATGAATTGAATCATGAATCATGAATCATGAATCATGAATTGAATCATTAATCATGAATAATGAATTAAATCATAATTCATGAATCATGAATCGAATCATGAATCATGAATCAAGAATCATGAATCAAATCATGAATCATGAATTGAATCATGAATCATGAATCATGAATTGAATCATGAATCATGAATCATGAATCATGAATCGAATCATGAATCATGAATCATGAATCATGAATTGAATCATGAATCATGAATCATGATTTGAATCATGAATTATGAATCATGAATTGAATCATGAATCATGAATTGAATCATGAATTATGAATTGAATCATGAATCATGAATCAAATCATGAATCATGAATCATGAATTGAATCATGAATCATGAATCATGAATTGAATCATGAATCATGAATCATGAATTGAATCATGAATCATGAATCGAATCATGAATCTTGAATCATGAATTGAATCATGAATCATGAATCATAAATTGAATCATGAATCATGAATCGAATCATGAATCATGAATCAAGAATCAGGAAATCGAATCTTGAATCATGAATTGAGTCATGAATCATGAATCATGAATTATGAATTGAATCATGAATCATGAATTATGAATTGAATCATGAATCATGAATCATGAATCATGAATCATGAATCATGAATTGAATCATGATTATTGAATCATGAATTGAATCATGAATCATGAATTGAATCATGAATTGAATCATGAATCATGAATTGAATCATGAATCATGAATAATGAATCATGAATCATGAATCGAATCATGAATCATGAATCATGAATCATGAATTGAATCATGAATCCTAAATCATGAATTGAATCAGGATTCAAATCATGTATTGGATCATGAATCATGAATCTTGAATTATGAATCATGAATTGAATCATGAATCATGAATTATGAATCGAATCATGAATCATAAATCAAGAATCATGAATCGAATCATGAATCATGAATTGAATCATGAATCTTGAATCATGAATTGAATCATGAATTATGAATCATGAATTGAATCATGAATCATGAATCATGAATTGAATCATGAATCATGAATCATGAATGGAATCATAAATCATAAATCGAATCATGAATCATGAATTGAATCATGAATCATGAATCATGAATTGAATCATGAATCATGAATATTGAATTGAATCATGAATCATGAATCATGAATCATGAATGGAATCATGAATCATAAATCATAAATCGAATCATGAATCATGAATTGATTCATGATTCGAATCATGAATTGATTCATGATTCGAATCCTGAATTGAATCAGGATTCGATTCATGAATTGAATCATGAATCATGAATTGAATCAAAAAACATGAATTGAATCATAAATCATGAATCATGAATCATGAATCATACAATGAATTATGAATCATGAATCATAAATCGAATCATGAATCATGAATTGAATCAGGAATCGAATCATGAATTGAATCATGAATCATGAATCATGAATTGAATCATAATTCATAAATCATGAATCTTGAATTATGAATTGAATCATGAATCATGAATCATGAATTAAATCATGAATCATGAATTATGAATTGAATCATGAATCATAAATTGAATCATGAATCATGAATTGAATCATGAATCGAATCATTAATCATGAATCATGAATTGAATCATAAATCATGAATCGAATCATGAATCTTGAATCATGAATTGAATCATGAATCATGAATCATGAATCATGAATTGAATCTTGAATCATGAATTGAATCATGAATCATGAATTATGAATTGAATCATGAATCATGAATCATGAATCATGAATTGAATCATGAATCATGAATCATGAATCATGAATTGAATCATAATTCATGAATTGAGAATCAAATCATGAATCATGAATCAAGAATCATGAATCGAATCATGATTCATGAATTGAATCATGAATCATGAATCATGAATTGAATCATGAATCATGAATCATGAATCATGAATCGAATCCTGAATCATGAATCATGAATCATGAATCATGAATTGAATCATGAATCATGAATCATGAATTGAATCATAAATCATGAATCATGAATCGAATCATGAATCATGAATCATGAATTGAATCATGAATCATGAATTGAATCATGAATCATGAATCATGAATTGAATCATGAATCATGAATCAAATCATGAATCATGAATCATGAATTGAATCATGAATCATGAATTGAATCATGAATCGTGAATCATGAATCATGAATTGAATCATGAATCAAGAATCATAAATTGAATCATGAATCATGAATCATGAATCGAATCATGAATCATGAATCAAGACTCATGAATTGAATCTTGAATCATGAATTGAATCATGAATCATGAATCATGAATTATGAATTGAATCATGAATCATGAATCATGAATTGAATCATGAATCATGAATCATGAATTGAATCATGAATCATGAATCAAATCATGAATCATGAATCATGAATTGAATCATGAATCATGAATTGAATCATGAATCGTGAATCATGAATCATGAATTGAATCATGAATCAAGAATCATAAATTGAATCATGAATCATGAATCATGAATCGAATCATGAATCATGAATCAAGACTCATGAATCGAATCTTGAATCATGAATTGAATCATGAATCATGAATCATGAATTATGAATTGAATCATGAATCATGAATCATGAATTGAATCATGAATCATGAATTGAATCAGGAATCGAATCATGAATTGAATCATGAATTGAATAATGAATCATGAATCATGAATTGAATCATGAATCATTAGTCATAAATCATGAATCATAAATTGAATCATGAATCATGAATCATGAATTGAATCATGAATTGAATCATGAATCATGAATCATGAATTGAATCATGAATCATGAATTATGAATTGAATCATGAATTATGAATCAAATCATGAATCATGAATTGAATCATGAATCGAATCATGAATCATGAATCATGAATTAAATCATGAATCATGAATCATGAATCAAATCATGAATCATGAATCGAATCATGATTCTTGAATCATGAATTAAATCATGAATCATGAATCATGAATCATGAATTAAATCATGAATCATGAATCAAGAATCATGAATCGAATCTTGAATCATGGATTGAATAATGAATCATGAATCATGAATCATGAATTGAATCATGAATCATAAATCATGAATCATTAATTGAATCATGAATCATGAATTATAAATCGAATCATGAATCATGAATCAAGAATCATGAATCGAATAATGAATCATGAATTGAATCATTAATCATGAGTCATGAATCAAATCATGAATCATGAATTGAATCATGAATCATGAATTGAATCATGAATCATGAATCATGAATCAAGACATTAATCATGAATCATAAATCGAATCATGAATCATTAATTGAATCAGGATTCGAATCATGAATTGAATCATGAATCATGAATTGAATCATGAATCATGAATCTTAAATCATGAATCATGAATTGAATCATGAATCATGAATCATGAATTGAATCATGAATTATAAATCATGAATCATAAATCGAATCATGAATCATTAATTGAATCATGAATCATGAATCATGAATTGAATCATGAATCGAATCATTAATCATGAATCATGAATTGAATCATGAATCATGAATCGAATCATGAATCTTGAATCATGAATTGAATCATGAATCATGAATCATGAATTGAATCTTGAATCATGAATTGAATCATGAATCATGAATTATGAATTGAATCATGAATCATGAATCATGAATCATGAATTGAATCATGAATCATGAATCATGAATCATGAATTGAATCATAATTCATGAATTGAGAATCAAATCATGAATCATGAATCAAGAATCATGAATCGAATCATGATTCATGAATTGAATCATGAATCATGAATCATGAATTGAATCATGAATCATGAATCATGAATCATGAATCGAATCCTGAATCATGAATCATGAATCATGAATCATGAATTGAATCATGAATCAGGAGTTGAATCATAAATCATGAATCATGAATCGAATCATGAATCATGAATTGAATCATGAATCATGAATTGAATCATGAATCATTAATCATGAATTGAATCATGAATCATGAATCAAATCATGAATCATGAATCATGAATTGAATCATGAATCATGAATTGAATCATGAATCGTGAATCATGAATCATGAATTGAATCATGAATCATGAATCATAAATTGAATCATGAATCATGAATCATGAATCGAATCATGAATCATGAATCAAGACTCATGAATCGAATCTTGAATCATGAATCATGAATCATGAATTATGAATTGAATCATGAATCATGAATCATGAATTGAATCATGAATCATGAATTGAATCAGGAATCGAATCATGAATTGAATCATGAATTGAATAATGAATCATGAATCATGAATTGAATCATGAATCATTAGTCATAAATCATGAATCATAAATTGAATCATGAATCATGAATCATGAATTGAATCATGAATTGAATCATGAATCATGAATCATGAATTGAATCATGAATCATGAATTATGAATTGAATCATGAATTATGAATCAAATCATGAATCATGAATTGAATCATGAATCGAATCATGAATCATGAATCATGAATTAAATCATGAATCATGAATCATGAATCAAATCATGAATCATGAATCGAATCATGATTCTTGAATCATGAATTAAATCATGAATCATGAATCATGAATCATGAATTAAATCATGAATCATGAATCAAGAATCATGAATCGAATCTTGAATCATGGATTGAATAATGAATCATGAATCATGAATCATGAATTGAATCATGAATCATAAATCATGAATCATTAATTGAATCATGAATCATGAATTATAAATCGAATCATGAATCGGAATCAAGAATCATGAATCGAATAATGAATCATGAATTGAATCATTAATCATGAGTCATGAATCAAATCATGAATCATGAATTGAATCATGAATCATGAATTGAATCATGAATCATGAATCATGAATCAAGACATTAATCATGAATCATAAATCGAATCATGAATCATTAATTGAATCAGGATTCGAATCATGAATTGAATCATGAATCATGAATCATGAATCTTAAATCATGAATCATGAATTGAATCATGAATCATGAATTATGAATCATGAATTAAATCATGAATCATGAATTGAATCATGAATCATGAATCATGTATCATGAATTGAATCATGAATCGAATCATGAATCAAGAATCATGAATTGAATCATGAATCATGAATTGAATCATGAATCATGAATTGAATCATGAATTGAATCATAAATCATGAATCATGTATCATGAATTGAATAATGAATCATGAATCATGAATGGAATCATGAATCATAAATCATAAATTGAAACATGAATCATGAATTGAATCATGAATCATGAATCATGAATTGAATCATGAATCATAATTCATGAATCATGAATGGAATCATGAATCATGAATTGAATCATGAATCATAATTCATGAATCATGAATGGAATCATGAATCATAAATCATAAATCGAATCATGAATCATGAATTGATTCATGTTTTGAATCCTGAATTGAATCAGGATTCGAATCATGAATTGAATCATGAATCATGAATTGAATCATGAATCATGAATTGAATCATAAATCATGAATCATAAATCATGAATCATGAATCATGACATGAATTATGAATCATGAATCATAAATCGAATCATGAATCATGAATTGAATCAGGAATCGAATCATGAATTGAATCATGAATCATGAATCATGAATTGAATCATGAATCATGAATCATGAATCATGAATCATGAATTAAATCATGAATCATGAATTATGAATTGAATCATGAATCATAAATTGAATCATGAATCATGAATTGAATCATGAATCTTGAATCATGAATTGAATCATGAATCATGAATCATGAATCATGAATTGAATCATGAATCATGAATCATGAATCAGATCATGAATCATGAATCAAGAATCATGAATTGAATCCTGAATCATGAATTGAATCATGAATCATGAATCATGAATCATGAATTGAATCATGAATCATGAATCATGAATTGAAGCATAATTCATGATTAATGAATCGAATCATGATTCATGAATCAAGAATCATGAATCGAATCATAAATCATGAATTGAATCATGAATCTTGAATCATGAATTGAATCATGAATCATGAATCATGAATCGAATCATGAATCATGAATAATGAATCATGAATCATGAATTTATTCATGAATCATGAATCATGATTTGAATCATGAATTATGAATCATGAATTGAATCATGAATCATGAATCATGAATTGAATCATAAATCATGAATTGAATCATGAATCATGAATCATGAATTGAATCATGAATCATGAATCAAGACATTAATCGTGAATCATAAATTGAATCATGAATCATTAATTGAATCAGTATTCGAATCATGAATTGAATCATGAATCATGAATTGAATCATGAATCATGAATTGAATCATGAATCATGAATCTTAAATCATGAATCATGAATTGAATCATGAATCATGAATTATGAATCATGAATGGAATCATGAATCAAGAATTGAATCAAGAATCATGAATTTGATCATGAATCGAATCATGAATCATGAATTGAATCATGAATTGAATCATAAATCATGAATCATGTATCATGAATTGAATCATGAATCATGAATTATGAATCATGAATTGAATCATGAATCATGAATCATGAATTGAATCATGAATCATGAATCATGAATTGAATCATGAATCTTGAATCATGAATCATGACTTAAATCATGAATCATGAATCATGAATTGAATCATGAATCATAATTCATAAATCATGAATGGAATCATGAATCATGAATTGAATCATGAATCATAATTCATGAATCATGAATGGAATCATGAATCATAAATCATAAATCGAATCATGAATCATGAATTGATTCATGAATCATGAATCAAGAATCATGAATCGAATCTTGAATCATGGATTGAATAATGAATCATGAATCATGAATCATGAATTGAATCATGAATCATTAGTCATAAATCATGAATCATAAATTGAATCATGAATCATGAATTGAATCATGAATTGAATCATGAATCATGAATCATGAATTGAATCATGAATCATGAATTATGAATTGAATCATGAATTATGAATCAAATCATGAATCATGAATTGAATCATGAATCGAATCATGAATCATGAATCATGAATTAAATCATGAATCATGAATCATGAATTAAATCATGAATCATGAATCGAATCATGATTCTTGAATCATGAATTAATTCATGAATCATGAATCATGAATCATGAATCATGAATTGAATCATGAATCATGAATCAAGAATCATGAATCGAATCTTGAATCATGGATTGAATAATGAATCATGAATCATGAATCATGAATTGAATCATGAATCATGAATTATAAATCGAATCATGAATCATGAATCAAGAATCATGAATCGAATAATGAATCATGAATTGAATCATTAATCATGAGTCATGAATCAAATCAAGAATCATGAATTGAACCATGAATCATGAATCATGAATTGAATCATGAATCATGAATCAAGACATTAATCATGAATCACAAATCGAATCATGAATCATTAATTGAATCAGGATTCGAATCATGAATTGAATCATGAATCATGAATTGAATCATGAATCATGAATCTTAAATCATGAATCATGAATTGAATCATGAATCATGAATCATGAATTGAATCATGAATCGAATCATTAATCATGAATCATGAATTGAATCATGAATCATGAATCGAATCATGAATCTTGAATCATGAATTGAATCATGAATCATGAATCATGAATTGAATCTTGAATCATGAATTGAATCATGAATCATGAATTATGAATTGAATCATGAATCATGAATCATGAATCATGAATTGAATCATGAATCATGAATCATGAATCATGAATCATGACTTGAATCATGAATCATGAATCATGAATTGAATCATGAATCATAATTCATGAATCATGAATGGAATCATGAATCATGAATTGAATCATGAATCATAATTCATGAATCATGAATGGAATCATGAATCATAAATCATAAATCGAATCATGAATCATGAATTGATTCATGAATCATGAATCAAGAATCATGAATCGAATCTTGAATCATGGATTGAATAATGAATCATGAATCATGAATCATGAATTGAATCATGAATCATGAATTATAAATCGAATCATGAATCATGAATCAAGAATCATGAATCGAATAATGAATCATGAATTGAATCATTAATCATGAGTCATGAATCAAATCAAGAATCATGAATTGAACCATGAATCATGAATCATGAATTGAATCATGAATCATGAATCAAGACATTAATCATGAATCATAAATCGAATCATGAATCATTAATTGAATCAGGATTCGAATCATGAATTGAATCATGAATCATGAATTGAATCATGAATCATGAATCTTAAATCATGAATCATGAATTGAATCATGAATCATGAATCATGAATTGAATCATGAATTATAAATCATGAATCAAGACATTAATCATGAATCATAAATCGAATCATGAATCATTAATTGAATCATGAATCATGAATCATGAATTGAATCATGAATCGAATCATTAATCATGAATCATGAATTGAATCATGAATCATGAATCGAATCATGAATCTTGAATCATGAATTGAATCATGAATCATGAATCATGAATTGAATCTTGAATCATGAATTGAATCATGAATCATGAATTATGAATTGAATCATGAATCATGAATCATGAATCATGAATTGAATCATGAATCATGAATCATGAATCATGAATTGAATCATAATTCATGAATTGAGAATCAAATCATGAATCATGAATCAAGAATCATGAATCGAATCATGATTCATGAATTGAATCATGAATCATGAATCATGAATTGAATCATGAATCATGAATCATGAATCATGAATCGAATCCTGAATCATGAATCATGAATCATGAATCATGAATTGAATCATGAATCATGAGTTGAATCATAAATCATGAATCATGAATCGAATCATGAATCATGAATCATGAATTGAATCATGAATCATGAATTGAATCATGAATCATTAATCATGAATTGAATCATGAATCATGAATCAAATCATGAATCATGAATCATGAATTGAATCATGAATCATGAATTGAATCATGAATCGTGAATCATGAATCATGAATTGAATCATGAATCATGAATCATAAATTGAATCATGAATCATGAATCATGAATCGAATCATGAATCATGAATTGAATCATGAATCATGAATCATGAATTATGAATTGAATCATGAATCATGAATCATGAATTGAATCATGAATCATGAATTGAATCAGGAATCGAATCATGAATTGAATCATGAATTGAATAATGAATCATGAATCATGAATTGAATCATGAATCATTAGTCATAAATCATGAATCATAAATTGAATCATGAATCATGAATCATGAATTGAATCATGAATTGAATCATGAATCATGAATCATGAATTGAATCATGAATCATTAGTCATAAATCATGAATCATAAATTGAATCATGAATCATGAATCATGAATTGAATCATGAATTGAATCATGAATCATGAATCATGAATTGAATCATGAATCATGAATTATGAATTGAATCATGAATTATGAATCAAATCATGAATTGAATCATGAATCGAATCATGAATCATGAATCATGAATTAAATCATGAATCATGAATCATGAATCAAATCATGAATCATGAATCGAATCATGATTCTTGAATCATGAATTAAATCATGAATCATGAATCATGAATCATGAATTAAATCATGAATCATGAATCAAGAATCATGAATCGAATCTTGAATCATGGATTGAATAATGAATCATGAATCATGAATCATGAATTGAATCATGAATCATAAATCATGAATCATTAATTGAATCATGAATCATGAATTATAAATCGAATCATGAATCGGAATCAAGAATCATGAATCGAATAATGAATCATGAATTGAATCATTAATCATGAGTCATGAATCAAATCATGAATCATGAATTGAATCATGAATCATGAATTGAATCATGAATCATGAATCATGAATCAAGACATTAATCATGAATCATAAATCGAATCATGAATCATTAATTGAATCAGGATTCGAATCATGAATTGAATCATGAATCATGAATTGAATCATGAATCATGAATCTTAAATCATGAATCATGAATTGAATCATGAATCATGAATTATGAATCATGAATTAAATCATGAATCATGAATTGAATCATGAATCATGAATCATGTATCATGAATTGAATCATGAATCATGAATTGAATCATGAATCATGAATTGAATCATGAATTGAATCATAAATCATGAATCATGTATCATGAATTGAATAATGAATCATGAATCATGAATGGAATCATGAATCATAAATCATAAATTGAAACATGAATCATGAATTGAATCATGAATCATGAATCATGAATTGAATCATGAATCATAATTCATGAATCATGAATGGAATCATGAATCATGAATTGAATCATGAATCATAATTCATGAATCATGAATGGAATCATGAATCATAAATCATAAATCGAATCATGAATCATGAATTGATTCATGATTTGAATCCTGAATTGAATCAGGATTCGAATCATGAATTGAATCATGAATCATGAATTGAATCATGAATCATGAATTGAATCATAAATCATGAATCATAAATCATGAATCATGAATCATGACATGAATTATGAATCATGAATCATAAATCGAATCATGAATCATGAATTGAATCAGGAATCGAATCATGAATTGAATCATGAATCATGAATCATGAATTGAATCATGAATCATGAATCATGAATCATGAATTATGAATTAAATCATGAATCATGAATTATGAATTGAATCATGAATCATAAATTGAATCATGAATCATGAATCGAATCATGAATCTTGAATCATGAATTGAATCATGAATCATGAATCATGAATCATGAATTGAATCATGAATCATGAATCATGAATCGGATCATGAATCATGAATCAAGAATCATGAATTGAATCCTGAATCATGAATTGAATCATGAATCATGAATCATGAATCATGAATTGAATCATGAATAATGAATCATGAATTGAAGCATAATTCATGATTAATGAATCGAATCATGATTCATGAATCAAGAATCATGAATCGAATCATAAATCATGAATTGAATCATGAATCTTGAATCATGAATTGAATCATGAATCATGAATCATGAATCGAATCATGAATCATGAATAATGAATCATGAATCATGAATTTATTCATGAATCATGAATCATGATTTGAATCATGAATTATGAATCATGAATTGAATCATGAATCATGAATCATGAATTGAATCATAAATCATGAATTGAATCATGAATCATGAATCATGAATTGAATCATGAATCATGAATCAAGACATTAATCATGAATCATAAATTGAATCATGAATCATTAATTGAATCAGTATTCGAATCATGAATTGAATCATGAATCATGAATTGAATCATGAATCATGAATCTTAAATCATGAATCATGAATTGAATCATGAATCATGAATTATGAATCATGAATTAAATCATGAATCATGAATTGAATCATGAATCATGAATCATGTATCATGAATTGAATCATGAATCGAATCATGAATCAAGAATTGAATCAAGAATCATGAATTTGATCATGAATCGAATCATGAATCATGAATTGAATCATGAATTGAATCATAAATCATGAATCATGTATCATGAATTGAATCATGAATCATGAATTATGAATCATGAATTGAATCATGAATCATGAATCATGAATCATGAATCATGAATTGAATCATGAATCATGAATCATGAATTGAATCATGAATCTTGAATCATGAATCATGACTTGAATCATGAATCATGAATCATGAATTGAATCATGAATCATAATTCATGAATCATGAATGGAATCATGAATCATGAATTGAATCATGAATCATAATTCATGAATCATGAATGGAATCATGAATCATAAATCATAAATCGAATCATGAATCATGAATTGATTCATGATTCGAATCCTGAATTGAATCAGGTCATGAATCATGAATTGAATCATGAATCATGAATTGAATCATGAATCATGAATTGAATCATAAATCATGAATCATGAATCATGAATCATGAATCATGACATGAATTATGAATCATGAATCATAAATCGAATCATGAATCATGAATTGAATCAGGAATCAAATCATGAATTGAATCATGAATCATGAATTATGAATTGAATCATGAATCATGAATCATAAATCATGAATTATGAATCGAATCATGAATCATGAATCATGAATTAAATCATGAATCATGAATTATGAATTGAATCATGAATCATAAATTGAATCATGAATCATGAATCATGAATTCAATCATGAATCGAATCATGAATCATGAATCATGAATTGAATCATGAATCATGAATCGAATCATGAATCTTGAATCATGAATTGAATCATGAATCATGAATCATGAATCATGAATTGAATCATGAATCATGAATCATGAATCATGAATCGGATCATGAATTGAATCATGAATCATGAATCATGAATCATGAATTGAAGCATAATTCATGATTAATGAATCGAATCATGATTCATGAATCAAGAATCATGAATTCAATCTTGAATCATGAATTGAATCATGAATCATGAATCATGAATTATGAATTGAATCATGAATCATGAATCATGAATCATGAATCATGAATTGAATCATGAATCATGAATCATGAATTGAAGCATAATTCATGATTAATGAATCGAATCATGATTCATGAATCAAGAATCATGAATCGAATCATGAATCATGAATTGAATCATGAATCTTGAATCATGATTTGAATCAGGAATCATGAATCATGAATCGAATCATGAATCATGAATAATGAATCATGAATCATGAATTTATTCATGAATCATGAATCATGATTTGAATCATGAATTATGAATCATGAATTGAATCATGAATCATGAATCATGAATTGAATCATAAATCATGAATCATGAATCATGAATCATGAATTGAATCATGAATCATGAATCAAATCATGAATCATGAATCATGAATCATGAATCATGAATTGAATCATGAATCATGAATCATGAATTGAATCATGAATCATGAATCGAATCATGAATCTTGAATCATGAATTGAATCATGAATCATGAATCATAAATTGAATCATGAATCATGAATCATGAATCGAATCATGAATCATGAATCAAGAATTATGAATCGAATCTTGAATCATGAATTGAATCATGAATCATGAATCATGAATTATGAATTGAATCATGAATCATGAATCATGAATTGAATCATGAATCATGAATCGAATCATGAATCTTGAATCATGAATTGAATCATGAATCATGAATCATAAATTGAATCATGAATCATGAATCATGAATCGAATCATGAATCATGAATCAAGAATTATGAATCGAATCTTGAATCATGAATTGAATCATGAATCATGAATCATGAATTATGAATTGAATCATGAATCATGAATCATGAATTGAATCATGAATTGAATCATGAATCATGAATCATGATACATGAATCATGAATTGAATCATGAATCATGAATCATGAATTGAATCATGAATCATGAATCATAAATTGAATCATGAATTGAATCATGAATCATGAATCATGAATCGAATCATGAATCATGAATCATAAATCATGAATTGAATCATGAATCCTGAATCATGAATTGAATCAGGATTCAAATCATGTATTGAATCATGAATCATGAATCTTGAATCATGAATCATGAATTGAATCATGAATCATGGATTATGAATCGAATCATGAATCATGAATCAAGAATCATGAATCAAATCATGAATCATGAATTGAATCATGAATCATGAATCATGAATCATGAATGGAATCAAGAATCATGAATCATGAATCATGAATTGAATCATGAATCATGAATCATGAATTGAATCATGAAGCATGAATCATGAATCAAATCATGAATCATGAATCAAATCATGAATCATGAATTCAATCATGAATCAAATCATGAATCATGAATTGAATCATGAAGCATGAATCATGAATCAAATCATGAATCATGAATTCAATCATGAATCAAATCATGAATCATGAATTCAATCATAAATCGAATCATGAATCATGAATTGAATCATTAATCATGAATCATGAATTGAATCATGAATCATGAATCATGAATATTGAATTGAATCATGAATCATGAATCATGAATCATGAATGGAATCATGAATCATAAATCTTAAATCGAATCATGAATCATGAATTGATTCATGATTTGAATCATGAATTGATTCATGATTCGAATCCTGAATTGAATCAGGATTCGATTCATGAATTGAATCATGAATCATGAATTGAATCATAAAACATGAATTGAATCATAAATCATGAATCATGAATCATGAATCATGAATCATACAATGAATTATGAATCATGAATCATAAATCGAATCATGAATCATGAATTGAATCAGGAATCGAATCATGAATTGAATCATGAATCATGAATTGAATCATAAATCATAAATCATGAATCATGAATTATGAATTGAATCATGAATCATGAATCATGAATCATGAATTAAATCATGAATCATGAATTAAGAATTGAATCATGAATCATAAATTGAATCATGAATCGTGAATCATGAATTGAATCTTGAATCGAATCATGAATCATGAATCATGAATTGAATCATGAATCATGAATCGAATCATGAATCTTGAATCATGAATTGAATCATGAATCATGAATCATGAATCATGAATTGAATCATGAATCATGAATCATGAATCGAATCATGAATCATGAATCAAGAATCATGAATTGAATCTTGAATCATGAATTGAATCATGAATCATGAATTATGAATTGAATCATGAACCATGAATCATGAATCATGAATTATGAATCATGAATCATGAATTGAATCATAATTCATGAATTGAGAATCAAATCATGAATCAAGAATCATCAATCGAATCATGATTCATGAATTGAATCATGAATCATGAATTGAATCATGAATCATGAATCATGAATCATGAATCGAATCCTGAATCATGAATCATGAATCATGAATCATGAATTGAATCATGAATCATGATTTGAATCATGAATTATGAATTATGAATTGAATAATGAATCATGAATCATGAATAGAATCATAAATCATGAATCATGAATCGAATCATGAATCATGAATCATGAATTGAATCATGAATCATGAATTGAATCATGAATCATGAATCATGAATTGAATCATGAATCATGAATCAAATCATGAATCTTGAATCATGAATTGAATCATGAATCATGAATCATAAATTGAATCATGAATCATGAATCATGAATCATGAATCATGAATCATGAATCAAGACTCATGAATCGAATCTTGAATCATGAATTGAATCATGAATCATGAATCATGAATTATGAATTGAATCATGAATCATGAATCATGAATTGAATCATGAATCATGAATTGAATCAGGAATCGAATCATGAATTGAATCATGAATTGAATCATGAATTGAATCATGAATCATTAGTCATAAATCATGAATCATAAATTGAATCATGAATCATGAATTGAATCATGAATTGAATCATGAATCATGAATCATGAATTGAATCATGAATCATGAATTATGAATTGAATCATGAATTATGAATCAAATCATGAATCATGAATTGAATCATGAATCGAATCATGAATCATGAATCATGAATTAAATCATGAATCATGAATCATGAATTAAATCATGAATCATGAATCGAATCATGATTCTTGAATCATGAATTAAATCATGAATCATGAATCATGAATCATGAATTGAATCATGAATCATGAATCAAGAATCATGAACCGAATCTTGAATCATGGATTGAATAATGAATCATGAATCATGAATCATGAATTGAATCATGAATCATGAATTATAAATCGAATCATGAATCATGAATCAAGAATCATGAATCGAATAATGAATCATGAATTGAATCATTAATCATGAGTCATGAATCAAATCAAGAATCATGAATTGAACCATGAATCATGAATCATGAATTGAATCATGAATCATTAATTGAATCAGGATTCGAATCATGAATTGAATCATGAATCATGAATTGAATCATGAATCATGAATCTTAAATCATGAATCATGAATTGAATCATGAATCATGAATCATGAATTGAATCATGAATCATAAATCATGAATCAAGACATTAATCATGAATCATAAATCGAATCATGAATCATTAATTGAATCAGGATTCGAATCATGAATTGAATCATGAATCATGAACTTAATCATGAATCATGAATCTTAAATCATCAATCATGAATTGAATCATGAATCCTGAATGATGAATTGAATCATGAATCATGGATTATGAATCGAATCATGAATCGAATCATGAATCAAGAATTGAATCAAGAATCATGAATTGAATCATGAATCATGAATTGAATCATGAATCATGAATTGAATCATGAATTGAATCATAAATCATGAATCATGTATCATGAATTGAATCATGAATCATGAATTATGAATCATGAATTGAAACATGAATCATGAATCATGTATCATGAATTGAATCATGAATCGAATCATGAATCAAGAATTGAATCAAGAATCATGAATTGAATCATGAATCATGAATTGAATCATGAAATATGAATTGAATCATGAATTGAATCATAAATCATGAATCATGTATCATGAATTGAATCATGAATCATGAATTATGAATCATGAATTGAATCATGAATCATGAATCATGAATTGAATCATGAATCATGAATCATGAATCATGAATTGAATCATGAATCTTGAATCATGAATCATGAATTGAACCATGAATCATGAATCATGAATGGAATCATGAATCATAAATCATAAATTGAAACATGAATCATGAATTGAATCATGAATCATGAATTAAATCATGAATCATGAATCGAATCATGATTCTTGAATCATGAATTAAATCATGAATCATGAATTGAATCATGAATCATGAATCATGAATTGAATCATGAATCATGAATCATGAATCAAGACATTAATCATGAATCATAAATCAAATCATGAATCATTAATTGAATCAGGATTCGAATCATGAATTGAATCATGAATCATGAATCTTAAATCATGAATCATGAATTGAATCATGAATCATGAATTATGAATCATGAATTGAATCATGAATCCTGAATCATGAATTGAATCAGGATTCAAATCATGTATTGAATCATGAATCATGAATCTTGAATCATGAATCATGAATTGAATCATGAATCATGGATTATGAATCGAATCATGAATCGACTCATGAATCATGAATCTTGAATCATGAATCATGAATTGAATCATGAATCATGAATTGAATCATGAATCATGAATTGAATCATGAATTGAATCATAAATCATGAATCATGTATCATGAATTGAATCATAAATCATGAATTATGAATCATGAATTGAATCATGAATCATGAATCATGTATCATGAATTGAATCATGAATCGAATCATGAATCAAGAATTGAATCAAGAATCATGAATTGAATCATGAATCATGAATTGAATCATGAAATATGAATTGAATCATGAATTGAATCATAAATCATGAATCATGTATCATGAATTGAATCATGAATCATGAATTATGAATCATGAATTGAATCATGAATCATGAATCATGATTTGAATCATGAATCATGAATCATGAATCATGAATTGAATCATGAATCTTGAATCATGAATCATGAATTGAATCATGAATCATAAATCATAAATTGAAACATGAATCATGAATTGAATCATGAATCATGAATCATCTATTGAATCATGAATCATAATTCATGAATCATGAATGGAATCATGAATCATGAATTGAATCATGAATCATAATTCATGAATCATGAATGGAATCATGAATCATAAATCATAAATCGAATCATGAATCATGAATTGATTCATGATTCGAATCCTGAATTGAATCAGGATTCGAATCATGAATTGAATCATGAATCATGAATTGAATCATGAATCATGAATTCAATCATAAATCATGAATCATGAATCATGAATCATGAATCATGACATGAATTATGAATTATGAATCATAAATCGAATCATGAATCATGAATTGAATCATAAATCATGAATCATGAATCATGAATCATGAATCATGAATTGAATCATGAATCATGAATCATGAATCATGAATTATGAATCGAATCATGAATCATGAATCATGAATTAAATCATGAATCATGAATTATGAATTGAATCATGAATCATAAATTGAATCATGAATCATGAATCATGAATTCAATCATGAATCGAATCACGAATCATGAATCATGAATTGAATCATGAATCATGAATCGAATCATGAATCTTGAATCATGAATTGAATCATGAATCATGAATCATGAATCATGAATTGAATCATGAATCATGAATCATGAATCGGATCATGAATCATGAATCAAGAATCATGAATTGAATCTTGAATCATGAATTGAATCATGAATCATGAATCATGAATTATGAATTGAATCATGAATCATAAATCATGAATCATGAATCATGAATTATGAATTGAATTATGAATCATGAATCATGAATCATGAATTGAAGCATAATTCATGATTAATGAATCGAATCATGATTCATGAATCAAGAATCATGAATCGAATCATGAATCATGAATTGAATCATGAATCGAATCATGAATCATGAATAATGAATCATGAATCATGATTTGAATCATGAATTATGAATCATGAATGGAATCATGAATCATGAATTGAATCATGAATCATGAATTGAATCATGAATCATGAATCATGAATTGAATCATGAATCATGAATCAAGACATTAATCATGAATCATAAATTGAATCATGAATCATTAATTGAATCAGGATTCGAATCATGAATTGAATCATGAATCATGAATTGAATCATGAATCATGAATCTTAAATCATGAATCATGAATTGAATCATGAATCATGAATTATAAATCATGAATTAAATCATGAATCATGAATTGAATCATGAATCATGTATCATGAATTGAATCATGAATCGAATCATGAATCAAGAATTGAATCAAGAATCATGAATTGAATCATGAATCATGAATTGAATCATGAATTGAATCATGAATCATGAATCATAAATTGAATCATGAATCATGAATCATGAATCATGAATTGAATCATGAATCTTGAATCATGAATCATGAATTGAATCATGAATCATGAATCATGAATGGAATCATGAATCATAAATCATAAATTGAAACATGAATCAAGAATTGAATCATGAATCATGAATCATGAATTGAATCATGAATCATAATTCATGAATCATGAATGGAATCATGAATCATGAATTGAATCATGAATCATAATTCATGAATCATGAATGGAATCATGAATCATAAATCATAAATAGAATCATGAATCATGAATTGATTCATGATTCGAATCCTGAATTGAATCAGGATTCGAATCATGAATTGAATCATGAATCATGAATTGAATCATGAATCATGAATTGAATCATAAATCATGAATCATGAATCATGAATCATGAATCATGACATGAATTATGAATCATGAATCATAAATCGAATCATGAATCATGAATTGAATCAGGAATCGAATCATGAATTGAATCATGAATCATGAATCATGAATTGAATCACGAATCATGAATCATGAATCATGAATTATGAATCGAATCATGAATCATGAATCATGAATTAAATCATGAATCATGAATTATGAATTGAATCATGAATCATAAATTGAATCATGAATCATGAATCATGAATTCAATCATGAATCAAATCATGAATCGAATCATGAATCTTGAATCATGAATTGAATCATGAATCATGAATCATGAATCATGAATTGAATCATGAATCATGAATCATGAATCGGATCATGAATCATGAATCAAGAATCATGAATTGAGTCTTGAATCATGAATTGAATCATGAATCATGAATCATGAATTATGAATTGAATCATGAATCATGAATCATGAATCATGAACTGAATCATGAATCATGAATCATGAATCATGAATTGAAGCATAATTCATGATTAATGAATCGAATCATGATTCATGAATCAAGAATCATGAATTGAATCATGAATCATGAATTGAATCATGAATCTTGAATCATGAATTGAATCATGAATCATGAATCATGAATCATGAATCGAATCATGAATCATGAATCATGAATCATGAATTTTTTCATGAATCATGAATCATGAATTGAATCATGAATCATGAATCATGAATTGAATCATAAATCATGAATCATGAATCGAATCATGAATCATGAATCATGAATTGAATCATGAATCATGAATCATAAATCATGAATTGAATCATGAATCATGAATCAAATCATGAATCATGAATCATGAATTGAATCATGAATCATGAATCATGAATTGAATCATGAATCATGAATCATGAATTGAATCATGAATCATGAATCGAATCATGAATCTTGAATCATGAATCATGAATCATAAATTGAATCATGAATCATGAATCATGAATCGAATCATGAATCAAGAATTACGAATCGAATCTTGAATCATGAATTGAATCATGAATCATGAATTATGAATTGAATCATGAATCATGAATCATGAATTGAATCATGAATCATGAATCGAATCATGAATCATGAATTAAATCATGAATCATGAATTATGAATTATAAATCATGAATCATAAATCATGAATCATGAATTGAATCATGAATCTTGAATCATGAATCGTGAATTGAATCATGAATCATGAATCATGAATGGAATCATGAATCATAAATCATAAATTGAAACATGAATCATGAATTGAATCATGAATCATGAATTGAATCATGAATCATAATTCAAATCGAATCATGAATCATGAATTGAATCAGGAATCGAATCATGAATTGAATCATGAATCATGAATCATGAATTGAATCATGAATCATGAATCATGAATCATGAATTATGAATCGAATCATGAATCATGAATCATGAATTAAATCATGAATCATGAATTATAAATTGAATCATGAATCATAAATTGAATCATGAATCATGAATCATGAATTCAATCATGAATCGAATCATGAATCATGAATCATGAATTGAATCATGAATCATGAATCGAATCATGAATCTTGAATCATGAATTGAATCATGAATCATGAATCATGAATCATGAATTGAATCATGAATCATGAATCATGAATCATGAATTGAATCATGAATCATGAATCATGAATCGGATCATGAATCATGAATCAAGAATCATGAATTGAATCTTGAATCATGAATTGAATCATGAATCATGAATCATGAATCATGAATCATGAATAATGAATTGAATCATGAATCATGAATTGAAGCATAATTCATGATTAATGAATCGAATCATGATTCATGAATCAAGAATCATGAATCGAATCATGAATCATGAATTGAATCATGAATCTTGAATCATGAATTGAATCATGAATCATGAATAATGAATCATGAATCATGAATTTATTCATGAATCATGAATCATGATTTGAATCATGAATTATGAATCATGAATTGAATCATGAATCATGAATCATGAATTGAATCATGAATCATGAATTGAATCATGAATCATGAATCATGAATTAAATCATGAATCATGAATCATGAATCAAGACATTAATCATGAATCATAAATCGAATCATGAATCATTAATTGAATCAGGATTCGAATCATGAATTGAATCATGAATCATGAATTGAATCATGAATCATGAATCTTAAATCATGAATCATGAATTGAATCATGAATCATGAATTATGAATCATGAATTAAATCATGAATCATGAATTAAATCATGAATCATGAATCATGTATCATGAATTGAATCATGAATCGAATCATGAATCAAGAATTGAATCAAGAATCATGAATTGAATCATGAATCATGAATTGAATCATGAATCATGAATTGAATCATGAATTGAATCATAAATCATGAATCATGTATCATGAATTGAATCATGAATCATGAAATATGAATCATGAATTGAATCATGAATCATGAATCATAAATTGAATCATGAATCATGAATCATAAATCATGAATTGAATCATGAATCTTGAATCATGAATGGAATCATGAATCATAAATCATAAATTAAAACATGAATCAAGAATTGAATAATGAATCATGAATCATGAATTGAATCATGAATCGAATCATGAATTGAATCATGAATCATGAATCATGAATTGAATCACGAATCATGAATCATGAATCATGAATTATGAATCGAATCATGAATCATGAATCATGAATTAAATCATGAATCATGAATTATGAATTGAATCATGAATCATAAATTAAATCATGAATCATGAATCATGAATTCAATCATGAATCAAATCATGAATCATGAATCGAATCATGAATCTTGAATCATGAATTGAATCATGAATCATGAATCATGAATCATGAATTGAATCATGAATCATGAATCATGAATCGGATCATGAATCATGAATCAAGAATCATGAATTGAGTCTTGAATCATGAATTGAATCATGAATCATGAATTATGAATTGAATCATGAATCATGAATCATGAATCATGAACTGAATCATGAATCATGAATCATGAATCATGAATTGAAGCATAATTCATGATTAATGAATCGAATCATGATTCATGAATCAAGAATCATGAATTGAATCATGAATCATGAATCATGATTTGAATCATGAATTATGAATCATGAATTGAATCATAAATCATGAATCATGAATCCAATCATGAATCATGAATCATGAATTGAATCATGAATCATGAATTGAATCATGAATCATGAATCATAAATCATGAATTGAATCATGAATCATGAATCAAATCATGAATCATGAATCATGAAATGAATCATGAATCATGAATCATGAATTGAATCATGAATCATGAATCATGAATTGAATCATGAATCATGAATCGAATCATGAATCTTGAATCATGAATTGAATCATGAATCATGAATCATAAATTGAATCATGAATCATGAATCGAATCATGAATCATGAATCAAGAATTACGAATCGAATCTTGAATCATGAATTGAATCATGAATCATGAATCATGAATTATGAATTGAATCATGAATCATGAATCATGAATTGAATCATGAATCATGAATCATGAATCGAATCATGAATCATGAATCATGAATTAAATCATGAATCATGAATTATGAATCATAAATCATGAATCATAAATCATGAATCATGAATTGAATTATTAATCTTGAATCATGAATCGTGAATTGAATCATGAATCATGAATCATGAATGGAATCATGAATCATAAATCATAAATTGAAACATGAATCATGAATTGAATCATGAATCATGAATTGAATCATGAATCATAATTCAAATCGAATCATGAATCATGAATTGAATTAGGAATCGAATCATGAATTGAATCATGAATCATGAATCATGAATCATGAATCATGAATTATGAATCGAATCATGAATCATGAATCATGAATTAAATCATGAATCATGAATTATAAATTGAATCATGAATCATAAATTGAATCATGAATCATGAATCATGAATTCAATCATGAATCGAATCATGAATCATGAATCATGAATTGAATCATGAATCATGAATCGAATCATGAATCTTGAATCATGAATTGAATCATGAATCATGAATCATGAATCATGAATTGAATCATGAATCATGAATCGGATCATGAATCATGAATCAAGAATCATGAATTGAATCTTGAATCATGAATTGAATCATGAATCATGAATCATGAATTATGAATTGAATCATGAATCATGAATCATGAATCATGAATCATGAATCATGAATAATGAATTGAATCATGAATCATGAATCATGAATCATGAATTGAAGCATAATTCATGATTAATGAATCGAATCATGATTCATGAATCAAGAATCATGAATCGAATCATGAATCATGAATTGAATCATGAATCTTGAATCATGAATTGAATCATGAATCATGAATCATGAATCGAATCATGAATCATGAATAATGAATCATGAATCATGAATTTATTCATGAATCATGAATCATGATTTGAATCATGAATTATGAATCATGAATTGA
Organism: Mixophyes australis; assembly: GCA_036250195.1. NCBI lineage: Eukaryota > Metazoa > Chordata > Amphibia > Anura > Limnodynastidae > Mixophyes > Mixophyes australis. The sequence continues at coordinate 1,281,032 of JAVHZZ010000033.1, forward strand.
ATCATGAATCATGACTCATAAATTGAAACATGAATCATGAATTGAATCATGAATCATGAATTGAATCATGAATCATAATTCAAATCGAATCATGAATCATGAATTGAATCAGGAATCGAATCATGAATTGAATCATGAATTATGAATCATGAATTGAATCATGAATCATGAATCATGAATCATGAATTATGAATCGAATCATGAATCAGGAATCATGAATTAAATCATGAATCATGAATTATAAATTGAATCATGAATCATAAATTGAATCATGAATCATGAATCATGAATTCAATCATGAATCGAATCATGAATCATGAATCATGAATTGAATCATGAATCATGAATCGAATCATGAATCTTGAATCATGAATTGAATCATGAATCATGAATTGAATCATGAATCATGAATCATGAATCGGATCATGAATCATGAATCAAGAATCATGAATTGAATCTTGAATCATGAATTGAATCATGAATTATGAATTGAATCATGAATCATGAATCATGAATCATGAATCATGAATAATGAATTGAATCATGAATCATGAATCATGAATCATGAATTGAAGCATAATTCATGATTAATGAATCGAATCATGATTCATGAATCAAGAATCATGAATCGAATCATGAATCATGAATTGAATCATGAATCTTGAATCATGAATTGAATCATGAATCATGAATCATGAATCGAATCATGAATCATGAATAATAAATCATGAATCATGAATTTATTCATGAATCATGAATCATGATTTGAATCATGAATTATGAATCATGAATTGAATCATGAATCATGAATCATGAATTGAATCATGAATCATGAATTGAATCATGAATCATGAATCATGAATTGAATCATGAATCATGAATCATGAATCAAGATATTAATCATGAATCATAAATCGAATCATGAATCATTAATTGAATCAGGATTCGAATCATGAATTGAATCATGAATCATGAATTGAATCATGAATCATGAATCATGTGTCATGAATTGAATCATGAATCGAATCATGAATCAAGAATTGAATCAAGAATCATGAATTGAATCATGAATCATGAATTGAATCATGAATCATGAATTGAATCATGAATTGAATCATAAATCATGAATCATGTATCATGAATTGAATCATGAATCATGAAATATGAATCATGAATTGAATCATGAATCATGAATCATAAATTGAATCATGAATCATGAATCATGAATCATGAATTGAATCATGAATCTTGAATCATGAATGGAATCATGAATCATAAATCATAAATTAAAACATGAATCAAGAATTGAATAATGAATCATGAATCATGAATTGAATCATGAATCATAATTCATGAATCATGAATGGAATCATGAATCATGAATTGAATCATGAATCATAATTCATGAATCATGAATGGAATCATGAATCATAAATCATAAATCGAATCATGAATCATGAATTGATTCATGATTCGAATCCTGAATTGAATCAGGATTCGAATCATGAACTGAATCATGAATCATGAATTGAATCATGAATCATGAATTGAATCATAAATCATGAATCATGAATCATGAATCATGAATCATGACATGAATTATGAACCATGAATCATAAATCTAATCATGAATCATGAATTGAATCAGGAATCGAATCATGAATTGAATCATGAATCATGAATCATGAATTGAATCATAAATCATGAATCATGAATCGAATCATGAATCATGAATCATGAATTGAATCATGAATCATGAATTGAATCATGAATCATGAATCATAAATCATGAATTGAATCATGAATCATGAATCAAATCATGAATCATAAATCATGAATTGAATCATGAATCATGAATCATGAATTGAATCATGAATCATGAATCATGAATTGAATCATGAATCATGAATCGAATCATGAATCTTGAATCATGAATTGAATCATGAATCATGAATCATAAATTGAATCATGAATCATGAATCATGAATCGAATCATGAATCATGAATCAAGAATTACGAATCGAATCTTGAATCATGAATTGAATCATGAATCATGAATCATGAATTATGAATTGAATCATGAATCATGAATCATGAATTGAATCATGAATCATGAATCATGAATCGAATCATGAATCATGAATCATGAATTAAATCATGAATCATGAATTATGAATCATAAATCATGAATCATAAATCATGAATCATGAATTGAATCATGAATCTTGAATCATGAATCGTGAATTGAATCATGAATCATGAATCATGAATGGAATCATGAATCATAAATCATAAATTGAAACATGAATCATGAATTGAATCATGAATCATGAATTGAATCATGAATCATAATTCAAATCGAATCATGAATCATGAATTGAATCAGGAATCGAATCATGAATTGAATCATGAATCATGAATCATGAATTATGAATCGAATCATGAATCATGAATTAAATCATGAATCATGAATTATAAATTGAATCATGAATCATAAATTGAATCATGAATCATGAATCATGAATTCAATCATGAATCGAATCATGAATCATGAATCATGAATTGAATCATGAATCATGAATCGAATCATGAATCTTGAATCATGAATTGAATCATGAATCATGAATCATGAATCATGAATTGAATCATGAATCATGAATCATGAATCGGATCATGAATCATGAATCAAGAATCATGAATTGAATCTTGAATCATGAATTGAATCATGAATCATGAATCATGAATTATGAATTGAATCATGAATCATGAATCATGAATCATGAATCATGAATAATGAATTGAATCATGAATCATGAATCATGAATTGAAGCATAATTCATGATTAATGAATCGAATCATGATTCATGAATCAAGAATCATGAATCGAATCATGAATCATGAATTGAATCATGAATCTTGAATCATGAATTGAATCATGAATCATGAATCATGAATCGAATCATGAATCATGAATAATAAATCATGAATCATGAATTTATTCATGAATCATGAATCATGATTTGAATCATGAATTATGAATCATGAATTGAATCATGAATCATGAATCATGAATTGAATCATGAATCATGAATTGAATCATGAATCATGAATCATGAATTGAATCATGAATCATGAATCATGAATCAAGATATTAATCATGAATCATAAATCGAATCATGAATCATTAATTGAATCAGGATTCGAATCATGAATTGAATCATGAATCATGAATTGAATCATGAATCATGAATCTTAAATCATGAATCATGAATTGAATCATGAATCATGAATTATGAATCATGAATTAAATCATGAATCATGAATTGAATCATGAATCATGAATCATGTATCATGAATTGAATCATGAATCGAATCATGAATCAAGAATTGAATCAAGAATCATGAATTGAATCATGAATCATGAATTGAATCATGAATCATGAATTGAATCATGAATTGAATCATAAATCATGAATCATGTATCATGAATTGAATCATGAATCATGAAATATGAATCATGAATTGAATCATGAATCATGAATCATAAATTGAATCATGAATCATGAATCATGAATCATGAATTGAATCATGAATCTTGAATCATGAATGGAATCATGAATCATAAATCATAAATTAAACATGAATCAAGAATTGAATAATGAATCATGAATCATGAATTGAATCATGAATCATAATTCATGAATCATGAATGGAATCATGAATCATGAATTGAATCATGAATCATAATTCATGAATCATGAATGGAATCATGAATCATAAATCATAAATCGAATCATGAATCATGAATTGATTCATGATTCGAATCCTGAATTGAATCAGGATTCGAATCATGAATTGAATCATGAATCATGAATTGAATCATGAATCATGAATTGAATCATAAACCATGAATCATGAATCATGAATCATGACATGAATTATGAATCATGAATCATAAATCTAATCATGAATCATGAATTGAATCAGGAATCGAATCATGAATTGAATCATGAATCATGAATCATGAATTGAATCATAAATCATGAATCATGAATCGAATCATGAATCATGAATTGAATCATGAATCATGAATTGAATCATGAATCATGAATCATAAATCATGAATTGAATCATGAATCATGAATCAAATCATGAATCATGAATCATGAATTGAATCATGAATCATGAATTGAATCATGAATCATGAATCATGAATTGAATCATGAATCATGAATCGAATCATGAATCTTGAATCATGAATTGAATCATGAATCATGAATCATAAATTGAATCATGAATCATGAATCATGAATCGTATCATGAATCATGAATCAAGAATTATGAATCGAATCTTGAATCATGAATTGAATCATGAATCATGAATCATGAATTATGAATTGAATCATGAATCATGAATCATGAATTGAATCATGAATCATGAATCATGAATCGAATCATGAATCATGAATCATGAAATAAATCATGAATCATGAATTATGAATCATAAATCATGAATCATGAATCATGAATCATGAATTGAATCATGAATCTTGAATCATGAATCATGAATTGAATCATGAATCATGAATCATGAATGGAATCATGAATCATAAATCATAAATTGAAACATGAATCATGAATTGAATCATGAATCATGAATTGAATCATGAATCATAATTCAAATTGAATCATGAATCATGAATTGAATCAGGAATCGAATCATGAATTGAATCATGAATCATGAATCATGAATTGAATCATGAATCATGAATCATGAATCATGAATTATGAATCGAATCATGAATCATGAATCATGAATTAAATCATGAATCATGAATTATAAATTGAATCATGAATCATAAATTGAATCATAAATCATGAATCATGAATCATGAATCATGAATTGAATCATGAATCTTGAATCATGAATCATGAATTGAATCATGAATCATGAATCATGAATGGAATCATGAATCATAAATCATAAATTGAAACATGAATCATGAATTGAATCTTGAATCATGAATTGAATCATGAATCATAATTCAAATCGAATCATGAATCATGAATTGAATCAGGAATCGAATCATGAATTGAATCATGAATCATGAATCATGAATTGAATCATGAATCATGAATCATGAATCATGTATCATGAATTGAATCATGAATCGAATCATGAATCAAGAATTGAATCAAGAATAATGAATTGAATCATGAATCATGAATTGAATCATGAATCATGAATTGAATCATGAATTGAATCATAAATCATGAATCATGTATCATGAATTGAATCATGAATCATGAAATATGAATCATGAATTGAATCATGAATCATGAATCATAAATTGAATCATGAATCATGAATCATGAATTGAATCATGAATCTTGAATCATAAATGGAATCATGAATCATAAATCATAAATTAAAACATGAATCAAGAATTCAATAATGAATCATGAATCATGAATTGAATCATGAATCATAATTCATGAATCATGAATCATAATTCATGAATCATGAATGGAATCATGAATCATGAATTGAATCATGAATCATAATTCATGAATCATGAATGGAATCATGAATCATGAATTGAATCATGAATCATAATTCATGAATCATGAATGGAATCATGAATCATAAATCATAAATCGAATCATGAATCATGAATTGATTCATGATTCGAATCCTGAATTGAATCAGGATTCGAATCATGAATTGAATCATGAATCATGAATTGATTCATGATTCGAATCCTGAATTGAATCAGGATTCGAATCATGAATTGAATCATGAATCATGAATTGAATCATGAATCATGAATTGAATCATAAACCATGAATCATGAATCATGAATCATGAATCATGACATGAATTATGAATCATGAATCATAAATCGAATCATGAATCATGAATTGAATCAGGAATCGAATCATGAATTGAATCATGAATCATGAATCATGAATTGAATCATAAATCATGAATCATGAATCGAATCATGAATCATGAATCATGAATTGAATCATGAATCATGAATTGAATCATGAATCATGAATCATAAATCATGAATTGAATCATGAATCATGAATCAAATCATGAATCATGAATCATGAATTGAATCATGAATCATGAATCATGAATTGAATCATGAATCATGAATCATGAATTGAATCATGAATCATGAATCGAATCATGAATCTTGAATCATGAATTGAATCATGAATCATGAATCATAAATTGAATCATGAATCATGAATCATGAATCGAATCATGAATCATGAATCAAGAATTATGAATCGAATCTTGAATCATGAATTGAATCATGAATCATGAATCATGAATTATGAATTGAATCATGAATCATGAATCATGAATTGAATCATGAATCATGAATCATGAATCGAATCATGAATCATGAATCATGAATTAAATCATGAATCATGAATTATGAATCATAAATCATGAATCATGAATCATGAATCATGAATTGAATCATGAATCTTGAATCATGAATTGAGTCATGAATCATGAATCATGAATGGAATCATGAATCATAAATCATAAATTGAAACATGAATCATGAATTGAATCATGAATCATGAATTGAATCATGAATCATAATTCAAATCGAATCATGAATCATGAATTGAATCAGGAATCGAATCATGAATTGAATCATGAATCATGAATCATGAATTGAATCATGAATCATGAATCATGAATTATGAATCGAATCATGAATCATGAATCATGAATTAAATCATGAATCATGAATTATAAATTGAATCATGAATCATAAATTGAATCATAAATCATGAATCATGAATCATGAATCATGAATTGAATCATGAATCTTGAATCATGAATCATGAATTGAATCATGAATCATGAATCATGAATGGAATCATGAATCATAAATCATAAATTGAAACATGAATCATGAATTGAATCATGAATCTTGAATCATGAATCATGAATTGAATCATGAATCATGAATCATGAATGGAATCATGAATCATAAATCATAAATTGAAACATGAATCATGAATTGAATCATGAATCATGAGTTGAATCATGAATCATGAATCATGAATTGAATCATGAATCATGAATCGAATCATGAATCTTGAATCATGAATTGAATCATGAATCATGAATTGAATCAAGAATCATGAATTGAATCATGAATCATGAATTGAATCATGAATCATGAATTGAATCATGAATCATGAATTGAATCATGAATTGAATCATAAATCATGAATCATGTATCATGAATTGAATCATGAATCATCATAAATAATGAATCATGAATCATGAATTTATTCATGAATCATGAATCATGATTTGAATCATGAATTATGAATCATGAATTGAATCATGAATCATGAATCATGAATTGAATCATAAATCATGAATCATGAATCGAATCATGAATCATGAATCATAAATTGAATCATGAATCATGAATTGAATCATGAATCATGAATTGAATCATGAATCATGAATCAAATCATGAACCATATATCATGAATTGAATCATGAATCATGAATCATGAATTGAATCATGAATCATGAATCATGAATTGAATCATGAATCATGAATTGAATCATGAATCTTGAATCATGAATTGAATCATGAATCATGAATCATAAATTGAATCATGAATCATGAATCGAATCATGAATCATGAATCAAGAATTATGAATCGAATCTTGAATCATGAATTGAATCATGAATCATGAATCATGAATTATGAATTGAATCATGAATCATGAATCATGAATTGAATCATGAATCATGAATCATGATACATGAATCATGAATTGAATCATGAATCATGAATCATGAATTGAATCATGAATCATGAATCATAAATTGAATCATGAATTGAATCATGAATCACAAATCATGAATTGAATCATGAATCACGAATCATGAATCATGAATTGAATCATGAATCATGAATCGAATCATGAATCATGAATCATGAATCATGAATTGAATCATGAATCCTGAATCATGAATTGAATCAGGATACAAATCATGTATTGAATCATGAATCATGAATCTTGAATCATGAATCATGAATTGAATCATGAATCATGGATTATGAATCGAATCATGAATCATGAATCAAGAATCATGAATCGAATCATGAATCATGAATTGAATCATGAATCATGAATCATGAAACATGAATCATGAATTGAATCATGAATCATGAATCATGAATTGAATCATGAATCTTGAATCATGAATCATGAATTGAATCATGAATCATGAATTATGAATCATGAATTGAATCATGAATCATGAATTGAATCATGAATCATGAATCATGAATTGAATCATGAATCATGAATTGAATCATGAATCATGAATTGAATAATTAATCATGAATCATGAATTGAATCATGAATCATGAATCATGAATTGAATCATGAATCATGAATCATGAATCATGAATCATGAATTGAATCATGAATAGTGAATCATGAATTGAATCATGAATCATGAATCATGAATCGAATCATGAATCATGAATCGTGAATCATGAATCATGAATCATGAATCGAATCATGAATCATGAATCATGAATCATGAATCATGAATCATGAATTGAATCATGAATCATGAATCATAAATCGAATCAAAAATCATGAATTGAATCAGGAATCGAATCATGAATTGAATCATGAATTGAATCATGAATCATGAATCATGAATTAAATCATGAATCATGAGTCATGAATCATGAATCATAAATTGAATCATGAATCATGAATCATAAATTTAATCATGAATTGAATCATGAATCATGAATTGATTCATGAATCATGAATTATGAATTGAATCATGAATCATGAATCATGAATTGAATCATGAATCATGAATCGAATCATGAATCATGAATTGAATCATGAATCGAATCATGAATCATGAATCATGAATTAAATCATGAATCATGAATCTAATCATGAATCTTGAATCATGAATTAAATCATGAATCATGAATCATGAATCATGAATTGAATCATGAATCATGAATCGAATCATGAATCATGATTTATGAATCGAATCTTGAATCATAGATTGAATAATAAATCATGAATCATGAATCATGAATTAAATCATGAATCAAGAATCATGAATCATGAATTGAATCATGAATCGAATCATGAATCATAAATCATGAATCGAATCTTGAATCATAGATTGAATAATAAATCATGAATCATGAATCATGAATCATGAATTGAATCATAAATCATAAATCATGAATCATGAATTGAATAATGAATCATGAATTGAATCATGAATCAAGAATCATAATTCGAATAATGAATCATGAATTGAATCATTAATCATGAGTCATGAATCGAATCATGAATCATGAATTGAATCATGAATCATGAATCATGAATTGAATCATGAATCATGAATCAAGACATGAATCATGAATCATAAATCAAATCATGAATCATGAATTGAATCAGGATTCGAATCATGAATTGAATCATGAATCATGAATTGAATCATGAATCATGAATCTTAAATCATGAATCATGAATTGAATCATGAATCATGAATTATGAATCATGAATTAAATCATGAATCATGAATTGAATCATGAATCATGAATCATGTATCATGAATTGAATCATGAATCATGAATCGAATCATGAATAATGAATTGAATCAAGAATCATGAATTGAATCCTGAATCATGAATTGAATCATGAATCATGAATTGAATCATGAATTGAATCATAAATCATGAATCATGAATCATGAATTGAATCATGAATCATGAATTATGAATCATGAATTGAATCATGAATCATGAATCATGAATTGAATCATGAATCATGAATTGAATCATGAAACATGAATTGAATCATAAATCATGAATCATGAATCATGAATCATGAATCATACAATGAATTATGAATCATGAATCATAAATCGAATCATGAATCATGAATTGAATCAGGAATCGAATCATGAATTGAATCATGAATCATGAATCATGAATTGAATCATGAATCATGAATCATGAATTATGAATTGAATCATGAATCATGAATTAAATCATGAATCATGAATTATGAATTGAATCATGAATTATGAATTGAATCATGAATCATAAATTGAATCATGAATCGAATCATGAATCATGAATCATGAATTGAATCATGAATCATGAATCGAATCATGAATCTTGAATCATGAATTGAATCATGAATCATGAATTATGAATCATGAATTGAATCATGAATCATGAATCATGAATCAAGAATCATGAATTGAATCTTGAATCATGAATTGAATCATGAATCATGAATTATGAATTGAATCATGAATCATGAATTGAATCATAATTCATGAATTGAGAATCAAATCATGAATCATGAATCAAGAATCATGAATTTAATCATGAATCATGAATCATGAATCATGAATCGAATCCTGAATCATGAATCATGAATCATGAATCATGAATCATGAATTGAATCATGAATCATGATTTGAATCATGAATTATGAATTATGAATTGAATAATGAATCATGAATCATGAATTGAATCATAAATCATGAATCATGAATCGAATCATGAATCATGAATCATGAATTGAATCATGAATCATGAATTGAATCATGAATCATGAATTGAATCATGAATCATGAATTGAATCATGAATCATGAATCATGAATCATGAATCATGAATTGAATCATGAATCATGAATTGAATCATGAATCATGAATCATGAATCATAAATTGAATCATGAATCATGAATCGAATCATGAATCTTGAATCATGAATTGAATCATGAATCATGAATCATAAATTGAATCATGAATCATGAATCATGAATCGAATCATAAATCATGAATCAAGACTCATGAATCGAATCTTGAATCATGAATTGAATCATGAATCATGAATCATGAATTATGAATTGAATCATGAATCATGAATTGAATCATGAATCATGAATTGAATCAGGAATCGAATCATGAATTGAATCATGAATTGAATCATGAATCATGAATCATGTATTGAATCATGAATCATTAGTCATAAATCATGAATCATAAATTGAATCATGAATCATGAATCATGAATTGAATCATGAATTGAATCATGAATCATGAATCATGAATTGAATCATGAATCATGAATTATGAATTGAATCATGAATTATGAATCAAATCATGAATCATGAATTGAATCATGAATCGAATCATGAATCATAAATTAAATCATGAATCATGAATCGAATCATGATTCTTGAATCATGAATTAAATCATGAATCATGAATAATGAATCATGAATTGAATCATGAATCATGAATCAAGAATCATGAATTAAATCTTGAATCATGGATTATAAATCGAATCATGAATCATGAATCAAGAATCATGAATCGAATAATGAATCATGAATTGAATCATTAATCATGAGTCATGAATAAAATCATGAATCATGAATTGAATCATGAATCATGAATCATGAATTGAATCATGAATCATGAATCATGAATCAAGACATTAATCATGAATCATAAATCGAATCATGAATCATTAATTGAATCAGGATTCGAATCATGAATTGAATCATGAATCATGAATTGAATCATGAATCATGAATCTTAAATCATGAATCATGAATTGAATCATGAATCATGAATTATGAATCATGAATTAAATCATGAATCATGAATTGAATCATGAATCATGAATCATGAATCATGAATTGAATAATGAATCATGAATCATGAATCGAATCATGAATCAAGAATCATGAATTGAATCTTGAATCATGAATTGAATCATGAATCATGAATTATGAATTGAATCATGAATCATGAATCATGAATTGAATCATGAATCATGAATCATGAATTGAATCATAATTCATGAATTGAGAATCAAATCATGAATCATGAATCAAGAATCATGAATTGAATCATGAATCATGAATCATGAATCATGAATCGAATCCTGAATCATGAATCATGAATCATGAATCATGAATCATGAATTGAATCATGAATCATGATTTAAATCATGAATTATGAATTATGAATTGAATAATGAATCATGAATCATGAATCGAATCATGAATCATGAATCATGAATTGAATCATGAATCATGAATTGAAGCATGAATCATGAATCATGAATCATGAATCATGAATTGAATCATGAATCATGAATCAAATCATGAATCATGAATCATGAATTGAATCATGAATCATGAATTGAATCATGAATCATGAATCGAATCATGAATCTTGAATCATGAATTGAATCATGAATCATGAATCATAAATTGAATCATGAATCATGAATCATGAATCGAATCATGAATCATGAATCAAGACTCATGAATCATGAATCATGAATCATGAATCATGAATTGAATCATGAATCATGAATCAAATCATGAATCATGAATTGAATCATGAATCATGAATCGAATCATGAATCATGAATCGTGAATCATGAATCATGAATCATGAATCGAATCATGAATTATGAATTATGAATTGAATAATGAATCATGAATCATGAATTGAATCATAAATCATGAATCATGAATCGAATCATGAATCATGAATCATGAATTGAATCATGAATCATGAATTGAATCATGAATCATGAATTGAATCATGAATCATGAATTGAATCATGAATCATGAATCATGAATCATGAATCATGAATTGAATCATGAATCATGAATTGAATCATGAATCATGAATCATGAATCATAAATTGAATCATGAATCATGAATCGAATCATGAATCTTGAATCATGAATTGAATCATGAATCATGAATCATAAATTGAATCATGAATCATGAATCATGAATCGAATCATAAATCATGAATCAAGACTCATGAATCGAATCTTGAATCATGAATTGAATCATGAATCATGAATCATGAATTATGAATTGAATCATGAATCATGAATTGAATCATGAATCATGAATTGAATCAGGAATCGAATCATGAATTGAATCATGAATTGAATCATGAATCATGAATCATGTATTGAATCATGAATCATTAGTCATAAATCATGAATCATAAATTGAATCATGAATCATGAATCATGAATTGAATCATGAATTGAATCATGAATTGAATCATGAATCATGAATCATGAATTGAATCATGAATCATGAATTATGAATTGAATCATGAATTATGAATCAAATCATGAATCATGAATTGAATCATGAATCGAATCATGAATCATAAATTAAATCATGAATCATGAATCGAATCATGATTCTTGAATCATGAATTAAATCATGAATCATGAATAATGAATCATGAATTGAATCATGAATCATGAATCAAGAATCATGAATTAAATCTTGAATCATGGATTATAAATCGAATCATGAATCATGAATCAAGAATCATGAATCGAATAATGAATCATGAATTGAATCATTAATCATGAGTCATGAATAAAATCATGAATCATGAATTGAATCATGAATCATGAATCATGAATTGAATCATGGATCATGAATCATGAATCAAGACATTAATCATGAATCATAAATCGAATCATGAATCATTAATTGAATCAGGATTCGAATCATGAATTGAATCATGAATCATGAATTGAATCATGAATCATGAATCTTAAATCATGAATCATGAATTGAATCATGAATCATGAATTATGAATCATGAATTAAATCATGAATCATGAATTGAATCATGAATCATGAATCATGAATCATGAATTGAATAATGAATCATGAATCATGAATCGAATCATGAATCAAGAATCATGAATTGAATCTTGAATCATGAATTGAATCATGAATCATGAATTATGAATTATATCATGAATCATGAATCATGAATTGAATCATGAATCATGAATCATGAATTGAATCATAATTCATGAATTGAGAATCAAATCATGAATCATGAATCAAGAATCATGAATTGAATCATGAATCATGAATCATGAATCATGAATCGAATCCTGAATCATGAATCATGAATCATGAATCATGAATCATGAATTGAATCATGAATCATGATTTAAATCATGAATTATGAATTATGAATTGAATAATGAATCATGAATCATGAATCGAATCATGAATCATGAATCATGAATTGAATCATGAATCATGAATTGAATCATGAATCATGAATCATGAATCATGAATCATGAATTGAATCATGAATCATGAATCAAATCATGAATCATGAATCATGAATTGAATCATGAATCATGAATTGAATCATGAATCATGAATCGAATCATGAATCTTGAATCATGAATTGAATCATGAATCATGAATCATAAATTGAATCATGAATCATGAATCATGAATCGAATCATGAATCATGAATCAAGACTCATGAATCATGAATCATGAATCATGAATCATGAATTGAATCATGAATCATGAATCAAATCATGAATCATGAATTGAATCATGAATCATGAATCGAATCATGAATCATGAATCGTGAATCATGAATCATGAATCATGAATCGAATCATGAATTATGAATTATGAATTGAATAATGAATCATGAATCATGAATTGAATCATAAATCATGAATCATGAATCGAATCATGAATCATGAATCATGAATTGAATCATGAATCATGAATTGAATCATGAATCATGAATTGAATCATGAATCATGAATTGAATCATGAATCATGAATCATGAATCATGAATCATGAATTGAATCATGAATCATGAATTGAATCATGAATCATGAATCATGAATCATAAATTGAATCATGAATCATGAATCGAATCATGAATCTTGAATCATGAATTGAATCATGAATCATGAATCATAAATTGAATCATGAATCATGAATCATGAATCGAATCATAAATCATGAATCAAGACTCATGAATCGAATCTTGAATCATGAATTGAATCATGAATCATGAATCATGAATTATGAATTGAATCATGAATCATGAATTGAATCATGAATCATGAATTGAATCAGGAATCGAATCATGAATTGAATCATGAATTGAATCATGAATCATGAATCATGTATTGAATCATGAATCATTAGTCATAAATCATGAATCATAAATTGAATCATGAATCATGAATCATGAATTGAATCATGAATTGAATCATGAATCATGAATCATGAATTGAATCATGAATCATGAATTATGAATTGAATCATGAATTATGAATCAAATCATGAATCATGAATTGAATCATGAATCGAATCATGAATCATAAATTAAATCATGAATCATGAATCGAATCATGATTCTTGAATCATGAATTAAATCATGAATCATGAATAATGAATCATGAATTGAATCATGAATCATGAATCAAGAATCATGAATTAAATCTTGAATCATGGATTATAAATCGAATCATGAATCATGAATCAAGAATCATGAATCGAATAATGAATCATGAATTGAATCATTAATCATGAGTCATGAATAAAATCATGAATCATGAATTGAATCATGAATCATGAATCATGAATTGAATCATGAATCATGAATCATGAATCAAGACATTAATCATGAATCATAAATCGAATCATGAATCATTAATTGAATCAGGATTCGAATCATGAATTGAATCATGAATCATGAATTGAATCATGAATCATGAATCTTAAATCATGAATCATGAATTGAATCATGAATCATGAATTATGAATCATGAATTAAATCATGAATCATGAATTGAATCATGAATCATGAATCATGAATCATGAATTGAATAATGAATCATGAATCATGAATCGAATCATGAATCAAGAATCATGAATTGAATCTTGAATCATGAATTGAATCATGAATCATGAATTATGAATTGAATCATGAATCATGAATCATGAATTGAATCATGAATCATGAATCATGAATTGAATCATAATTCATGAATTGAGAATCAAATCATGAATCATGAATCAAGAATCATGAATTGAATCATGAATCATGAATCATGAATCATGAATCGAATCCTGAATCATGAATCATGAATCATGAATCATGAATCATGAATTGAATCATGAATCATGATTTAAATCATGAATTATGAATTATGAATTGAATAATGAATCATGAATCATGAATCGAATCATGAATCATGAATCATGAATTGAATCATGAATCATGAATTGAATCATGAATCATGAATCATGAATCATGAATCATGAATTGAATCATGAATCATGAATCAAATCATGAATCATGAATCATGAATTGAATCATGAATCATGAATTGAATCATGAATCATGAATCGAATCATGAATCTTGAATCATGAATTGAATCATGAATCATGAATCATAAATTGAATCATGAATCATGAATCATGAATCGAATCATGAATCATGAATCAAGACTCATGAATCATGAATCATGAATCATGAATCATGAATTGAATCATGAATCATGAATCAAATCATGAATCATGAATCATGAATTGAATCATGAATCATGAATCGAATCATGAATCATGAATCGTGAATCATGAATCATGAATCATGAATCGAATCATGAATCATGAATCATGAATCATGAATCATGAATTGAATCATGAATCATGAATCATAAATCGAATCAAAAATCATGAATTGAATCAGGAATCGAATCATGAATTGAATCATGAATTGAATCATGAATCATGAATCATGAGTCATGAATCATGAGTCATGAATCATGAATCATAAATTGAATCATGAATCATGAATCATAAATTTAATCATGAATTGAATCATGAATCATGAATTGATTCATGAATCATGAATTATGAATTGAATCATGAATCATGAATCATGAATTGAATCATGAATCATGAATCGAATCATGAATCATGAATTGAATCATGAATCGAATCATGAATCATGAATTAAATCATGAATCATGAATCTAATCATGAATCTTGAATCATGAATTAAATCATGAATCATGAATCATGAATCATGAATTGAATCATGAATCATGAATCGAATCATGAATCATGATTTATGAATCGAATCTTGAATCATAGATTGAATAATAAATCATGAATCATGAATCATGAATTAAATCATGAATCAAGAATCATGAATCATGAATTGAATCATGAATCGAATCATGAATCATAAATCATGAATCGAATCTTGAATCATAGATTGAATAATAAATCATGAATCATGAATCATGAATCATGAATTGAATCATAAATCATGAATCATGAATTGAATAATGAATCATGAATTGAATCATGAATCAAGAATCATAATTCGAATAATGAATCATGAATTGAATCATTAATCATGAGTCATGAATCGAATCATGAATCATGAATTGAATCATGAATCATGAATCATGAATTGAATCATGAATCATGAATCATGAATCAAGACATGAATCATGAATCATAAATCAAATCATGAATCATGAATTGAATCAGGATTCGAATCATGAATTGAATCATGAATCATGAATTGAATCATGAATCATGAATCTTAAATCATGAATCATGAATTGAATCATGAATCATGAATTATGAATCATGAATTAAATCATGAATCATGAATTGAATCATGAATCATGAATCATGTATCATGAATTGAATCATGAATCATGAATCGAATCATGAATCATGAATTGAATCAAGAATCATGAATTGAATCCTGAATCATGAATTGAATCATGATTCATGAATTGAATCATAAATTGAATCATAAATCATGAATCATGAATCATGAATTGAATCATGAATCATGAATTATGAATCATGAATTGAATCATGAATCATGAATCATGAACTGAATCATGAATCATGAATTGAATCATGAAACATGAATTGAATCATAAATCATGAATCATGAATCATGAATCATGAATCATACAATGAATTATGAATCATGAATCATAAATCGAATCATGAATCATGAATTGAATCATGAATCATGAATCGAATCATGAATCATGAATCGTGAATCATGAATCATGAATCATGAATCGAATCATGAATCATGAATCATGAATCATGAATCATGAATTGAATCATGAATCATGAATCATAAATCGAATCAAAAATCATGAATTGAATCAGGAATCGAATCATGAATTGAATCATGAATTGAATCATGAATCATGAATCATGAGTCATGAATCATGAGTCATGAATCATGAATCATAAATTGAATCATGAATCATGAATCATAAATTTAATCATGAATTGAATCATGAATCATGAATTGATTCATGAATCATGAATTATGAATTGAATCATGAATCATGAATCATGAATTGAATCATGAATCATGAATCGAATCATGAATCATGAATTGAATCATGAATCGAATCATGAATCATGAATTAAATCATGAATCATGAATCTAATCATGAATCTTGAATCATGAATTAAATCATGAATCATGAATCATGAATCATGAATTGAATCATGAATCATGAATCGAATCATGAATCATGATTTATGAATCGAATCTTGAATCATAGATTGAATAATAAATCATGAATCATGAATCATGAATTAAATCATGAATCAAGAATCATGAATCATGAATTGAATCATGAATCGAATCATGAATCATAAATCATGAATCGAATCTTGAATCATAGATTGAATAATAAATCATGAATCATGAATCATGAATCATGAATTGAATCATAAATCATGAATCATGAATTGAATAATGAATCATGAATTGAATCATGAATCAAGAATCATAATTCGAATAATGAATCATGAATTGAATCATTAATCATGAGTCATGAATCGAATCATGAATCATGAATTGAATCATGAATCATGAATCATGAATTGAATCATGAATCATGAATCATGAATCAAGACATGAATCATGAATCATAAATCAAATCATGAATCATGAATTGAATCAGGATTCGAATCATGAATTGAATCATGAATCATGAATTGAATCATGAATCATGAATCTTAAATCATGAATCATGAATTGAATCATGAATCATGAATTATGAATCATGAATTAAATCATGAATCATGAATTGAATCATGAATCATGAATCATGTATCATGAATTGAATCATGAATCATGAATCGAATCATGAATCATGAATTGAATCAAGAATCATGAATTGAATCCTGAATCATGAATTGAATCATGATTCATGAATTGAATCATAAATTGAATCATAAATCATGAATCATGAATCATGAATTGAATCATGAATCATGAATTATGAATCATGAATTGAATCATGAATCATGAATCATGAACTGAATCATGAATCATGAATTGAATCATGAAACATGAATTGAATCATAAATCATGAATCATGAATCATGAATCATGAATCATACAATGAATTATGAATCATGAATCATAAATCGAATCATGAATCATGAATTGAATCAGGAATCGAATCATGAATTGAATCATGAATCATGAATCATGAATTGAATCATGAATCATGAATCATGAATTATGAATTGAATCATGAATCATGAATTAAATCATGAATCATGAATTATGAATTGAATCATGAATTATGAATTGAATCATGAATCATAAATTGAATCATGAATCGAATCATGAATCATGAATCATGAATTGAATCATGAATCATGAATCGAATCATGAATCTTGAATCATGAATTGAATCATGAATCATGAATTATGAATCATGAATTGAATCATGAATCATGAATCATGAATCGAATCATGAATCATGAATCAAGAATCATGAATTGAATCTTGAATCATGAATTGAATCATGAATCATGAATTATGAATTGAATCATGAATCATGAATCATGAATTGAATCATAATTCATGAATTGAGAATCAAATCATGAATCATGAATCAAGAATCATGAATTTAATCATGAATCATGAATCATGAATCATGAATCGAATCCTGAATCATGAATCATGAATCATGAATCATGAATCATGAATTGAATCATGAATCATGTTTGGATTAAGAATTATGAATTATGAATTGAATAATGAATCATGAATCATGAATTGAATCATAAATCATGAATCATGAATCGAATCATGAATCATGAATCATGAATTGAATCATGAATCATGAATTGAATCATGAATCATGAATTGAATCATGAATCATGAATTGAATCATGAATCATGAATCATGAATCATGAATTGAATCATGAATCATGAATTGAATCATGAATCATGAATCATGAATCATAAATTGAATCATGAATCATGAATCGAATCATGAATCTTGAATCATGAATTGAATCATGAATCATGAATCATAAATTGAATCATGAATCATGAATCATGAATCGAATCATGAATCATGAATCAAGACTCATGAATCGAATCTTGAATCATGAATTGAATCATGAATCATGAATTATGAATTGAATCATGAATCATGAATTGAATCATGAATCATGAATTGAATCAGGAATCGAATCATGAATTGAATCATGAATTGAATCATGAATCATGAATCATGTATTGAATCATGAATCATTAGTCATAAATCATGAATCATAAATTGAATCATGAATCATGAATCATGAATTGAATCATGAATTGAATCATGAATCATGAATCATGAATTGAATCATGAATCATGAATTATGAATTGAATCATGAATTATGAATCAAATCATGAATCATGAATTGAATCATGAATCGAATCATGAATCATAAATTAAATCATGAATCATGAATCGAATCATGATTCTTGAATCATGAATTAAATCATGAATCATGAATAATGAATCATGAATTGAATCATGAATCATGAATCAAGAATCATGAATTAAATCTTGAATCATGGATTATAAATCGAATCATGAATCATGAATCAAGAATCATGAATCGAATAATGAATCATGAATTGAATCATTAATCATGAGTCATGAATAAAATCATGAATCATGAATTGAATCATGAATCATGAATCATGAATTGAATCATGAATCATGAATCATGAATCAAGACATTAATCATGAATCATAAATCGAATCATGAATCATTAATTGAATCAGGATTCGAATCATGAATTGAATCATGAATCATGAATTGAATCATGAATCATGAATCTTAAATCATGAATCATGAATTGAATCATGAATCATGAATTATGAATCATGAATTAAATCATGAATCATGAATTGAATCATGAATCATAAATCGAATCATGAATCATTAATTGAATCAGGATTCGAATCATGAATTGAATCATGAATCATGAATTGAATCATGAATCATGAATCTTAAATCATGAATCATGAATTGAATCATGAATCATGAATTATGAATCATGAATTAAATCATGAATCATGAATTGAATCATGAATCATGAATCATAAATCATGAATTGAATAATGAATCATGAATCATGAATCGAATCATGAATCATGAATCAAGAATCATGAATTGAATCTTGAATCATAAATTGAATCATGAATCATGAATTATGAATTGAATCATGAATCATGAATCATGAATTGAATCATGAATCATGAATCATGAATTGAATCATAATTCATGAATTGAGAATCAAATCATGAATCATGAATCAAGAATCATGAATTGAATCATGAATCATGAATCATGAATCATGAATCGAATCCTGAATCATGAATCATGAATCATGAATCATGAATTGAATCATGAATCATGATTTAAATCATGAATTATGAATTATGAATTGAATAATGAATCATGAATCGAATCATGAATCATGAATCATGAATTGAATCATGAATCATGAATTGAATCATGAATCATGAATTGAATCATGAATCATGAATCATGAATCATGAATCATGAATCGAATCATGAATCATGAATCAAATCATGAATCATGAATCATGAATTGAATCATGAATCATGAATTGAATCATGAATCTTGAATCATGAATTGAATCATGAATCATGAATCATAAATTGAATCATGAATCATGAATCATGAATCGAATCATGAATCATGAATCAAGACTCATGAATCATGAATCATGAATCATGAATCATGAATTGAATCATGAATCATGAATCAAATCATGAATCATGAATCATGAATTGAATCATGAATCATGAATTGAATCATGAATCATGAATCGAATCATGAATCTTGAATCATGAATTAAATCATGAATCATGAATCATAAATTGAATCATGAATCATGAATCATGAATCGAATCATGAATCATGAATCAAGACTCATGAATCGAATCTTGAATCATGAATTGAATCATGAATCATGAATTGAATCAGGAATCGAATCATGAATTGAATCATGAATTGAATCATGAATCATGAATTATGAATTGAATCATGAATTATGAATCAAATCATGAATCATGAATTGAATCATGAATCGAATCATGAATCATGAATCATAAATTGAATCATGAATTGAATCATGAATCATGAATCATGAATTCAATCATGAATCGAAACATGAATCATGAATCATGAATTGAATCATGAATCATGAATCGAATCATGAATCTTGAATCATGAATTGAATCATGAATCATGAATCATGAATTGAATCATGAATCATGAATCATGAATCGGATCATGAATCATGAATCAAGAATCATGAATTGAATCTTGAATCATGAATTGAATCATGAATCATGAATCATGAATTATGAATTGAATCATGAATCATGAATCATGAATCATGAATCATGAATCATGAATCATGAATTGAATCATGAATCATGAATCATGAATTGAAGCATGAATCTTGAATCATGAATTGAATCATGAATCATGAATCATGAATCGAATCATGAATCATGATTAATGAATCATGAATCATGAATTTATTCATGAATCATGAATCATGATTTGAATCATGAATTATGAATCATGAATTGAATCATGAATCATGAATCATGAATTGAATCATGAATCATGAATTGAATCATGAATCATGAATCATGAATTGAATCATGAATCATGAATCATGAATCAAGACATTAATCATGAATCATAAATCGAATCATGAATCATTAATTGAATCAGGATTCGAATCATGAAATGAATCATGAATTGAATCATGAATCATGAATCTTAAATCATGAATCATGAATTGAATCATGAATCATGTATCATGAATTGAATCATGAATCGAATCATGAATCAAGAATTGAATCAAGAATCATGAATTGAATCATGAATCATGAATTGAATCATGAATCATGAATTGAATCATGAATTGAATCATAAATCATGAATCATGTATCATGAATTGAATCATGAATCATGAAATATGAATCATGAATTGAATCATGAATCATGAATCATAAATTGAATCATGAATCATGAATCATGAATTGAATCATGAATCTTGAATCATGAATGGAATCATAAATAATAAATCGTAAATTAAAACATGAATGAAGAATTGAATCATGAATCATGAATCATGAATGGAATCATGAATCATGAATTGAATCATGAATCATAATTCATGAATCATGAATGGAATCATGAATCATAAATCATAAATCGAATCATGAATTATGAATTGATTCATGATTCGAATCCTGAATTGAATCAGGATTCGAATCATGAATTGAATCATGAATCATGAATTGAATCATGAATCATGAATTGAATCATAAATCATGAATCATGAATCATGAATCATGAATCATGACATGAATTATGAATCATGAATCATAAATCGAATCATGAATCATGAATTGAATCAGGAATCGAATCATGAATTGAATCATGAATCATGAATCATGAATTGAATCACGAATCATGAATCATGAATCATGAATTATGAATCGAATCATGAATCATGAATCATGAATTAAATCATGAATCATGAATTATGAATTGAATCATGAATCATAAATTGAATCATGAATCATGAATCATGAATTCAATCATGAATCGAATCATGAATCATGAATCATGAATTGAATCATGAATCATGAATTGAATCATGAATCATGTATCGAATCATGAATCTTGAATCATGAATTGAATCATGAATCATGAATCATGAATCATGAATTGAATCATAATTCATGAATCATGAATCGTATCATGAATCATGAATCAAGAATCATGAATTGAATCTTGAATCATGAATTGAATCATGAATCATGAATCATGAATTATGAATTGAATCATGAATCATGAATCATGAATCATGAATCATGAATCATGAATCATTAATTGAAGCATAATTCATGATTAATGAATCGAATCATGATTCATGAATCATGAATCATGAATCGAATCATGAATCATGAATTGAATCATGAATCTTGAATCATGAATTGAATCATGAATCATGAATCATGAATCGAATCATGAATCATGAATAATGAATCATGAATCATGAATTTATTCATGAATCATGAATCATGATTTGAATCATGAATTATGAATCATGAATTGAATCATGAATGTTGAATCATGAATTGAATCATAAATCATGAATCATGAATCGAATCATGAATCATGAATCATGAATTGAATCATGAATCATGAATTGAATCATGAATCATGAATCATAAATCATGAATTGAATCATGAATCATGAATCAAATCATGAATGATATATCATGAATTGAATCATGAATCATGAATTGAATCATGAATCATGAATCATGAATTGAATCATGAATCATGAATTGAATCATGAATCTTGAATCATGAATTGAATCATGAATCATGAATCATAAATTGAATCATGAATCATGAATCGAATCATGAATCATGAATCAAGAATTATGAATCGAATCTTGAATCATGAATTGAATCATGAATCATGAATCATGAATTATGAATTGAATCATGAATCATGAATCATGAATTGAATCATGAATCATGAATCATGATACATGAATCATGAATTGAATCATGAATCATGAATTGAATCATGAATCATGAATAATGATACATGAATCATGAATTGAATCATGAATCATGAATCATGAATTGAATCATAAATCATGAATCATAAATTGAATCATGAATTGAATCATGAATCACGAATCATGAATTGAATCATGAATCACGAATCATGAATTGAATCATGAATCATGAATCATGAATCATGAATCGAATCATGAATCATGAATCATGAATCATGAATTGAATCATGAATCCTGAATCATGAATTGAATCAGGATTCAAATCATGTATTGAATCATGAATCATGAATCTTGAATCATGAATCATGAATTGAATCATGAATCATGAATTGAATAATTAATCATGAATCATGAATTGAATCATGAATCATGAATCATGAATCATGAATCATGAATTGAATCATGAATAGTGAATCATGAATTGAATCATGAATCATGAATCGAATCATGAATCATGAATCGTGAATCATGAATCATGAATCATGAATCGAATCATGAATCATGAATCATGAATCATGAATCATGAATCATGAATTGAATCATGAATCATGAATCATAAATCGAATCAAAAATCATGAATTGAATTAGGATTCAAATCATGAATTGAATCATGAATCATGAATTGAATCATGAATCATGAATCATAAATCGAATAATGAATCATGAATTGAATCAGGAATCGAATCATGAATTGAATCATGAATTGAATCATGAATCATGAATTGAATCATGAATCATGAGTCATGAATCATGAATCATAAATTGAATCATGAATCATGAATCATAAATTTAATCATGAATTGAATCATGAATCATGAATCATGAATTGATTCATGAATCATGAATTATGAATTGAATCATGAATCATGAATCATGAATTGAATCATGAATAATGAATCGAATCATGAATCATGAATCATGAATTAAATCATGAATCATGAATCTAATCATGAATCTTGAATCATGAATTAAATCATGAATCATGAATCATAAATCATGAATTGAATCATGAATCATGAATCGAATCATGAATCATGATTTATGAATCGAATCTTGAATCATAGATTGAATAATAAATCATGAATCATGAATCATGAATTGAATCATGAATCATGAATCATGAATCATGAATCATGAATAATGAATTGAATCATGAATCATGAATTGAAGCATAATTCATGATTAATGAATCGAATCATGATTCATGAATCAAGAATCATGAATCGAATCATGAATCATGAATTGAATCATGAATCTTGAATCATGAATTGAATCATGAATCATGAATCATGAATCGAATCATGAATCATGAATAATGAATCATGAATCATGAATTTATTCATGAATTTATTCATGAATCATGAATCATGATTTGAATCATGAATTATGAATCATGAATTGAATCATGAATCATGAATCATGAATTGAATCATGAATCATGAATTGAATCATGAATCATGAATCATGAATTGAATCATGAATCATGAATCATGAATCAAGACATTAATCATGAATCATAAATCGAATCATGAATCATTAATTGAATCAGGATTCGAATCATGAATTGAATCATGAATTGAATCATGAATCATGAATCTTAAATCATGAATCATGAATTGAATCATGAATCATGAATTATGAATCATGAATTAAATCATGAATCATGAATTGAATCATGAATCATGAATCATGTATCATGAATTGAATCATGAATCGAATCATGAATCAAGAATTGAATCAAGAATCATGAATTGAATCATGAATCATGAATTGAATCATGAATCATGAATTGAATCATGAATTGAATCATAAATCATGAATCATGTATCATGAATTGAATCATGAATCATGAAATATGAATCATGAATTGAATCATGAATCATGAATCATAAATTGAATCATGAATCATGAATCATGAATCATAAATTGAATCATGAATCTTGAATCATGAATGGAATCATAAATCATAAATCATAAATTAAAACATGAATCAAGAATTGAATCATGAATCATGAATCATGAATGGAATCATGAATCATGAATTGAATCATGAATCATAATTCATGAATCATGAATGGAATCATGAATCATAAATCATAAATCGAATCATGAATCATGAATTGATTCATGATTCGAATCCTGAATTGAATCAGGATTCGAATCATGAATTGAATCATGAATCATGAATTGAATCATGAATCATGAATTGAATCATAAATCATGAATCATGAATCATGACATGAATTATGAATCATGAATCATAAATCGAATCATGAATCATGAATTGAATCAGGAATCGAATCATGAATTGAATCATGAATCATGAATCATGAATTGAATCACGAATCATGAATCATGAATCATGAATTATGAATCGAATCATGAATCATGAATCATGAATTAAATCATGAATCATGAATTATGAATTTAATCATGAATCATAAATTGAATCATGAATCATGAATCATGAATTCAATCATGAATCGAATCATGAATCATGAATCATGAATTGAATCATGAATCATGTATCGAATCATGAATCTTGAATCATGAATTGAATTATGAATCATGAATCATGAATCATGAATTGAATCATAATTCATGAATCATGAATCGTATCATGAATCATGAATCAAGAATCATGAATTGAATCTTGAATCATGAATTGAATCATGAATCATGAATCATGAATTATGAATTGAATCATTAATCATGAATCATGAATCATGAATCATGAATCATGAATTGAATTATGAATCATGAATCATGAATCATTAATTGAAGCATAATTCATGATTAATGAATCGAATCATGATTCATGAATCAAGATTCATGAATCGAATCATGAATCATGAATTGAATCATGAATCTTGAATCATGAATTGAATCATGAATCATGAATCATGAATCATGAATCGAATCATGAATCATGAATAATGAATCATGAATCATGAATTTATTCATGAATCATGAATCATGATTTGAATCATGAATTATGAATCATGAATTGAATCATGAATCATGAATCATGAATTGAATCATAAATCATGAATCATGAATCGAATCATGAATCATGGATCATGAATTGAATCATGAATCATGAATTGAATCATGAATCATGAATCATAAATCATGAATTGAATCATGAATCATGAATCATGAATTGAATCATGAATCATGAATCATGAATTGAATCATGAATCTGGAATTGAATCATGAATCTTGAATCATGAATTGAATCATGAATCATGAATCATAAATTGAATCATGAATCATGAATCGAATCATGAATCATGAATCAAGAATTATGAATCGAATCTTGAATCATGAATTGAATCATGAATCATGAATCATGAATTATGAATTGAATCATGAATCATGAATCATGAATTGAATCATGAATCATGAATCATAATACATGAATCATGAATTGAATCATGAATCATGAATCATGAATTGAATCATGAATCATGAATCATGAATCATGAATTGAATCATAAATCATAAATCATGAATCATGAATTGAATAATGAATCATGAATTGAATCATGAATCATGAATCAAGAATCATAATTCGAATAATGAATCATGAATTGAATCATTAATCATGAGTCATGAATCGAAACATGAATCATGAATTGAATCATGAATCATGAATCATGAATCATGAATTGAATCATAAATCATAAATCATGAATCATGAATTGAATAATGAATCATGAATTGAATCATGAATCATTAATCAAGAATCATAATTCGAATAATGAATCATGAATTGAATCATTAATCATGAGTCATGAATCGAAACATGAATCATGAATTGAATCATGAATCATGAATCATGAATTGAATCATGAATCATGAATCAAGACATGAATCATGAATCATAAATCAAATCATGAATCATGAATTGAATCAGGATTCGAATCATGAATTGAATCATGAATCATGAATTGAATCATGAATCATGAATCTTAAATCATGAATCATGAATTGAATCATGAATCATGAATTATGAATCATGAATTAAATCATGAATCATGAATTGAATCATGAATCATGAATCATGTATCATGAATTGAATCATGAATCATGAATCGAATCATGAATCATTATTTGAATCAAGAATCATGAATTGAATCCTGAATCATGAATTGAATCATGAATCATGAATTGAATCATGAATCATGAATTGAATCATGAATTGAATCATAAATCATGAATCATGAATCATGAATTGAATCATGAATCATGAATTATGAATCATGAATTGAATCATGAATCATGAATTGAATCATGAATCATGAATTATGAATCATGAATTAAATCATGAATCATGAATTGAATCATGAATCATGAATCATGTATCATGAATTGAATCATGAATCGAATCATGAATCAAGAATTGAATCAAGAATCATGAATTGAATCATGAATCATGAATTGAATCATGAATCATGAATTGAATCATGAATTGAATCTTAAATCCTGAATCATGTATCATGAACTGAATCATGAATCATGAATTATGAATCATGAATTGAATCATGAATCATGAATCATGAATCATGAATTGAATCATGAATCTTGAATCATGAATCATGAATTGAATCATGAATCATGAATGGTATCATGAATCATAAATCATAAATTGAAACATGAATCATGAATTGAATCATGAATCATGAATCATGAATTGAATCATGAATCATAATTCATGAATCATGAATGGAATCATGAATCTTGAATCATGAATTGAATCATGAATCATGAATCATAAATTGAATCATGAATCATGAATCATGAATCGAATCATGAATCATGAATCAAGAATCATAAATCGAATCTTGAATCATGAATTGAATCATGAATCATGAATCATAAATTGAATCATGAATCATGAATCATGAATCAAATCATGAATCATGAATCAAGAATCATGAATCAAATCTTGAATCATGAACTGAATCATGAATCATGAATCATGAATTATGAATTGAATCATGAATCATGAATCATGAATCATGAATTGAATCATGAATCATGAATCGAATCATGAATCTTGAATCATGAATTGAATCATGAATCATGAATCATAAATTGAATCATGAATCATGAATCATGAATCGAATCATGAATCATGAATCAAGAATCATGAATCGAATCATGAATTGAATCATGAATCATGAATCATGAATTATGAATTGAATCATGAATCATGAATCATGAATTGAATCATGAATCATAAATCATGATACATGAATCATGAATTGAATCATGAATCATGAATCATGAATTGAATCATGAATCATGAATCATGAATTGAATCATGAATTGAATCATGAATCATGAATCATGAATTCAATCATGAATCGAAACATGAATCATGAATCATGAATTGAATCATGAATCATGAATCGAATCATGAATCTTGAATCATGAATTGAATCATGAATCATGAATCATGAATTGAATCATGAATCATGAATCATGAATCGGATCATGAATCATGAATCAAGAATCATGAATTGAATCTTGAATCATGAATTGAATCATGAATCATGAATCATGAATTATGAATTGAATCATGAATCATGAATCATGAATCATGAATCATGAATCATGAATTGAATCATGAATCATGAATCATGAATCATGAATTGAAGCATAATTCATGATTAATGAATCGAATCATGATTCATGAATCAAGAATCATGAATCGAATCATGAATCATGAATTGAATCATGAATCTTGAATCATGAATTGAATCATGAATCATGAATCATGAATCGAATCATGAATCATGATTAATGAATCATGAATCATGAATTTATTCATGAATCATGAATCATGATTTGAATCATGAATTATGAATCATGAATTGAATCATGAATCATGAATCATGAATTGAATCATGAATCATGAATTGAATCATGAATCATGAATCATGAATTGAATCATGAATCATGAATCATGAATCAAGACATTAATCATGAATCATAAATCGAATCATGAATCATTAATTGAATCAGGATTCGAATCATGAAATGAATCATGAATTGAATCATGAATCATGAATCTTAAATCATGAATCATGAATTGAATCATGAATCATGTATCATGAATTGAATCATGAATCGAATCATGAATCAAGAATTGAATCAAGAATCATGAATTGAATCATGAATCATGAATTGAATCATGAATCATGAATTGAATCATGAATTGAATCATAAATCATGAATCATGTATCATGAATTGAATCATGAATCATGAAATATGAATCATGAATTGAATCATGAATCATGAATCATAAATTGAATCATGAATCATGAATCATGAATTGAATCATGAATCTTGAATCATGAATGGAATCATAAATCATAAATCATAAATTAAAACATGAATGAAGAATTGAATCATGAATCATGAATCATGAATGGAATCATGAATCATGAATTGAATCATGAATCATAATTCATGAATCATGAATGGAATCATGAATCATAAATCATAAATCGAATCATGAATTATGAATTGATTCATGATTCGAATCCTGAATTGAATCAGGATTCGAATCATGAATTGAATCATGAATCATGAATTGAATCATGAATCATGAATTGAATCATAAATCATGAATCATGAATCATGAATCATGAATCATGACATGAATTATGAATCATGAATCATAAATCGAATCATGAATCATGAATTGAATCAGGAATCGAATCATGAATTGAATCATGAATCATGAATCATGAATTGAATCACGAATCATGAATCATGAATCATGAATTATGAATCGAATCATGAATCATGAATCATGAATTAAATCATGAATCATGAATTATGAATTGAATCATGAATCATAAATTGAATCATGAATCATGAATCATGAATTCAATCATGAATCGAATCATGAATCATGAATCATGAATTGAATCATGAATCATGAATTGAATCATGAATCATGTATCGAATCATGAATCTTGAATCATGAATTGAATCATGAATCATGAATCATGAATCATGAATTGAATCATAATTCATGAATCATGAATCGTATCATGAATCATGAATCAAGAATCATGAATTGAATCTTGAATCATGAATTGAATCATGAATCATGAATCATGAATTATGAATTGAATCATGAATCATGAATCATGAATCATGAATTGAATCATGAATCATGAATCATGAATCATTAATTGAAGCATAATTCATGATTAATGAATCGAATCATGATTCATGAATCATGAATCATGAATCGAATCATGAATCATGAATTGAATCATGAATCTTGAATCATGAATTGAATCATGAATCATGAATCATGAATCATGAATCGAATCATGAATCATGAATAATGAATCATGAATCATGAATTTATTCATGAATCATGAATCATGATTTGAATCATGAATTATGAATCATGAATTGAATCATGAATGTTGAATCATGAATTGAATCATGAATCATGAATTGAATCATGAATCATGAATCATAAATCATGAATTGAATCATGAATCATGAATCAAATCATGAATGATATATCATGAATTGAATCATGAATCATGAATCATGAATTGAATCATGAATCATGAATCATGAATTGAATCATGAATCATGAATTGAATCATGAATCTTGAATCATGAATTGAATCATGAATCATGAATCATAAATTGAATCATGAATCATGAATCGAATCATGAATCATGAATCAAGAATTATGAATCGAATCTTGAATCATGAATTGAATCATGAATCATGAATCATGAATTATGAATTGAATCATGAATCATGAATCATGAATTGAATCATGAATCATGAATCATGATACATGAATCATGAATTGAATCATGAATCATGAATTGAATCATGAATCATGAATCATGATACATGAATCATGAATTGAATCATGAATCATGAATCATGAATTGAATCATAAATCATGAATCATAAATTGAATCATGAATTGAATCATGAATCACGAATCATGAATTGAATCATGAATCACGAATCATGAATTGAATCATGAATCATGAATCATGAATCATGAATCGAATCATGAATCATGAATCATGAATCATGAATTGAATCATGAATCCTGAATCATGAATTGAATCAGGATTCAAATCATGTATTGAATCATGAATCATGAATCTTGAATCATGAATCATGAATTGAATCATGAATCATGAATTGAATAATTAATCATGAATCATGAATTGAATCATGAATCATGAATCATGAATCATGAATTGAATCATGAATAGTGAATCATGAATTGAATCATGAATCATGAATCGAATCATGAATCATGAATCGTGAATCATGAATCATGAATCATGAATCGAATCATGAATCATGAATCATGAATCATGAATCATGAATTGAATCATGAATCATGAATCATAAATCGAATCAAAAATCATGAATTGAATTAGGATTCAAATCATGAATTGAATCATGAATCATGAATTGAATCATGAATCATGAATCATAAATCGAATAATGAATCATGAATTGAATCAGGAATCGAATCATGAATTGAATCATGAATTGAATCATGAATCATGAATTGAATCATGAATCATGAGTCATGAATCATGAATCATAAATTGAATCATGAATCATGAATCATAAATTTAATCATGAATTGAATCATGAATCATGAATCATGAATTGATTCATGAATCATGAATTATGAATTGAATCATGAATCATGAATCATGAATTGAATCATGAATAATGAATCGAATCATGAATCATGAATCATGAATTAAATCATGAATCATGAATCTAATCATGAATCTTGAATCATGAATTAAATCATGAATCATGAATCATAAATCATGAATTGAATCATGAATCATGAATCGAATCATGAATCATGATTTATGAATCGAATCTTGAATCATAGATTGAATAATAAATCATGAATCATGAATCATGAATTGAATCATGAATCATGAATCATGAATCATGAATCATGAATAATGAATTGAATCATGAATCATGAATTGAAGCATAATTCATGATTAATGAATCGAATCATGATTCATGAATCAAGAATCATGAATCGAATCATGAATCATGAATTGAATCATGAATCTTGAATCATGAATTGAATCATGAATCATGAATCATGAATCATGAATCGAATCATGAATCATGAATAATGAATCATGAATCATGAATTTATTCATGAATTTATTCATGAATCATGAATCATGATTTGAATCATGAATTATGAATCATGAATTGAATCATGAATCATGAATCATGAATTGAATCATGAATCATGAATTGAATCATGAATCATGAATCATGAATTGAATCATGAATCATGAATCATGAATCAAGACATTAATCATGAATCATAAATCGAATCATGAATCATTAATTGAATCAGGATTCGAATCATGAATTGAATCATGAATTGAATCATGAATCATGAATCTTAAATCATGAATCATGAATTGAATCATGAATCATGAATTATGAATCATGAATTAAATCATGAATCATGAATTGAATCATGAATCATGAATCATGTATCATGAATTGAATCATGAATCAAATCATGAATCAAGAATTGAATCAAGAATCATGAATTGAATCATGAATCATGAATTGAATCATGAATCATGAATTGAATCATGAATTGAATCATAAATCATGAATCATGTATCATGAATTGAATCATGAATCATGAAATATGAATCATGAATTGAATCATGAATCATGAATCATAAATTGAATCAAGAATCATGAATCATGAATCATAAATTGAATCATGAATCTTGAATCATGAATGGAATCATAAATCATAAATCATAAATTAAAACATGAATCAAGAATTGAATCATGAATCATGAATCATGAATGGAATCATGAATCATGAATTGAATCATGAATCATAATTCATGAATCATGAATGGAATCATGAATCATAAATCATAAATCGAATCATGAATCATGAATTGATTCATGATTCGAATCCTGAATTGAATCAGGATTCGAATCATGAATTGAATCATGAATCATGAATTGAATCATGAATCATGAATTGAATCATAAATCATGAATCATGAATCATGACATGAATTATGAATCATGAATCATAAATCGAATCATGAATCATGAATTGAATCAGGAATCGAATCATGAATTGAATCATGAATCATGAATCATGAATTGAATCACGAATCATGAATCATGAATCATGAATTATGAATCGAATCATGAATCATGAATCATGAATTAAATCATGAATCATGAATTATGAATTTAATCATGAATCATAAATTGAATCATGAATCATGAATCATGAATTCAATCATGAATCGAATCATGAATCATGAATCATGAATTGAATCATGAATCATGTATCGAATCATGAATCTTGAATCATGAATTGAATTATGAATCATGAATCATGAATCATGAATTGAATCATAATTCATGAATCATGAATCGTATCATGAATCATGAATCAAGAATCATGAATTGAATCTTGAATCATGAATTGAATCATGAATCATGAATCATGAATTATGAATTGAATCATTAATCATGAATCATGAATCATGAATCATGAATCATGAATTGAATTATGAATCATGAATCATGAATCATTAATTGAAGCATAATTCATGATTAATGAATCGAATCATGATTCATGAATCAAGATTCATGAATCGAATCATGAATCATGAATTGAATCATGAATCTTGAATCATGAATTGAATCATGAATCATGAATCATGAATCATGAATCGAATCATGAATCATGAATAATGAATCATGAATCATGAATTTATTCATGAATCATGAATCATGATTTGAATCATGAATTATGAATCATGAATTGAATCATGAATCATGAATCATGAATTGAATCATAAATCATGAATCATGAATCGAATCATGAATCATGGATCATGAATTGAATCATGAATCATGAATTGAATCATGAATCATGAATCATAAATCATGAATTGAATCATGAATCATGAATCATGAATTGAATCATGAATCATGAATCATGAATTGAATCATGAATCTGGAATTGAATCATGAATCTTGAATCATGAATTGAATCATGAATCATGAATCATAAATTGAATCATGAATCATGAATCGAATCATGAATCATGAATCAAGAATTATGAATCGAATCTTGAATCATGAATTGAATCATGAATCATGAATCATGAATTATGAATTGAATCATGAATCATGAATCATGAATTGAATCATGAATCATGAATCATAATACATGAATCATGAATTGAATCATGAATCATGAATCATGAATTGAATCATGAATCATGAATCATGAATCATGAATTGAATCATAAATCATAAATCATGAATCATGAATTGAATAATGAATCATGAATTGAATCATGAATCATGAATCAAGAATCATAATTCGAATAATGAATCATGAATTGAATCATTAATCATGAGTCATGAATCGAAACATGAATCATGAATTGAATCATGAATCATGAATCATGAATCATGAATTGAATCATAAATCATAAATCATGAATCATGAATTGAATAATGAATCATGAATTGAATCATGAATCATGAATCAAGAATCATAATTCGAATAATGAATCATGAATTGAATCATTAATCATGAGTCATGAATCGAAACATGAATCATGAATTGAATCATGAATCATGAATCATGAATTGAATCATGAATCATGAATCAAGACATGAATCATGAATCATAAATCAAATCATGAATCATGAATTGAATCAGGATTCGAATCATGAATTGAATCATGAATCATGAATTGAATCATGAATCATGAATCTTAAATCATGAATCATGAATTGAATCATGAATCATGAATTATGAATCATGAATTAAATCATGAATCATGAATTGAATCATGAATCATGAATCATGTATCATGAATTGAATCATGAATCATGAATCGAATCATGAATCATTATTTGAATCAAGAATCATGAATTGAATCCTGAATCATGAATTGAATCATGAATCATGAATTGAATCATGAATCATGAATTGAATCATAAATCATGAATCATGAATCATGAATTGAATCATGAATCATGAATTATGAATCATGAATTGAATCATGAATCATGAATTGAATCATGAATCATGAATTATGAATCATGAATGAAATCATGAATCATGAATTGAATCATGAATCATGAATCATGTATCATGAATTGAATCATGAATCGAATCATGAATCAAGAATTGAATCAAGAATCATGAATTGAATCATGAATCATGAATTGAATCATGAATCATGAATTGAATCATGAATTGAATCTTAAATCCTGAATCATGTATCATGAACTGAATCATGAATCATGAATTATGAATCATGAATTGAATCATGAATCATGAATCATGAATTGAATCATGAATCATGAATCATGAATCATGAATTGAATCATGAATCTTGAATCATGAATCATGAATTGAATCATGAATCATGAATGGAATCATGAATCATAAATCATAAATTGAAACATGAATCATGAATTGAATCATGAATCATGAATCATGAATTGAATCATGAATCATAATTCATGAATCATGAATGGAATCATGAATCTTGAATCATGAATTGAATCATGAATCATGAATCATAAATTGAATCATGAATCATGAATCATGAATCGAATCATGAATCATGAATCAAGAATCATAAATCGAATCTTGAATCATGAATTGAATCATGAATCATGAATCATAAATTGAATCATGAATCATGAATCATGAATCAAATCATGAATCATGAATCAAGAATCATGAATCAAATCTTGAATCATGAACTGAATCATGAATCATGAATCATGAATTATGAATTGAATCATGAATCATGAATCATGAATCATGAATTGAATCATGAATCATGAATCGAATCATGAATCTTGAATCATGAATTGAATCATGAATCATGAATCATAAATTGAATCATGAATCATGAATCATGAATCGAATCATGAATCATGAATCAAGAATCATGAATCGAATCTTGAATCATGAATTGAATCATGAATCATGAATCATGAATTATGAATTGAATCATGAATCATGAATCATGAATTGAATCATGAATCATAAATCATGATACATGAATCATGAATTGAATCATGAATCATGAATCATGAATTGAATCATGAATCATGAATCATGAATTGAATCATGAATTGAATCATGAATCATGAATCATGAATTCAATCATGAATCGAAACATGAATCATGAATCATGAATTGAATCATGAATCATGAATCGAATCATGAATCTTGAATCATGAATTGAATCATGAATCATGAATCATGAATTGAATCATGAATCATGAATCATGAATCGGATCATGAATCATGAATCAAGAATCATGAATTGAATCTTGAATCATGAATTGAATCATGAATCATGAATCATGAATTATGAATTGAATCATGAATCATGAATCATGAATCATGAATCATGAATCATGAATCATGAATTGAATCATGAATCATGAATCATGAATCATGAATTGAAGCATAATTCATGATTAATGAATCGAATCATGATTCATGAATCAAGAATCATGAATCGAATCATGAATCATGAATTGAATCATGAATCTTGAATCATGAATTGAATCATGAATCATGAATCATGAATCGAATCATGAATCATGATTAATGAATCATGAATCATGAATTTATTCATGAATCATGAATCATGATTTGAATCATGAATTATGAATCATGAATTGAATCATGAATCATGAATCATGAATTGAATCATGAATCATGAATTGAATCATGAATCATGAATCATGAATTGAATCATGAATCATGAATCATGAATCAAGACATTAATCATGAATCATAAATCGAATCATGAATCATTAATTGAATCAGGATTCGAATCATGAAATGAATCATGAATTGAATCATGAATCATGAATCTTAAATCATGAATCATGAATTGAATCATGAATCATGTATCATGAATTGAATCATGAATCGAATCATGAATCAAGAATTGAATCAAGAATCATGAATTGAATCATGAATCATGAATTGAATCATGAATCATGAATTGAATCATGAATTGAATCATAAATCATGAATCATGTATCATGAATTGAATCATGAATCATGAAATATGAATCATGAATTGAATCATGAATCATAAATTGAATCATGAATCATGAATCATGAATTGAATCATGAATCTTGAATCATGAATGGAATCATAAATCATAAATCATAAATTAAAACATGAATGAAGAATTGAATCATGAATCATGAATCATGAATGGAATCATGAATCATGAATTGAATCATGAATCATAATTCATGAATCATGAATGGAATCATGAATCATAAATCATAAATCGAATCATGAATTATGAATTGATTCATGATTCGAATCCTGAATTGAATCAGGATTCGAATCATGAATTGAATCATGAATCATGAATTGAATCATGAATCATGAATTGAATCATAAATCATGAATCATGAATCATGAATCATGAATCATGACATGAATTATGAATCATGAATCATAAATCGAATCATGAATCATGAATTGAATCAGGAATCGAATCATGAATTGAATCATGAATCATGAATCATGAATTGAATCACGAATCATGAATCATGAATCATGAATTATGAATCGAATCATGAATCATGAATCATGAATTAAATCATGAATCATGAATTATGAATTGAATCATGAATCATAAATTGAATCATGAATCATGAATCATGAATTCAATCATGAATCGAATCATGAATCATGAATCATGAATTGAATCATGAATCATGAATTGAATCATGAATCATGTATCGAATCATGAATCTTGAATCATGAATTGAATCATGAATCATGAATCATGAATCATGAATTGAATCATAATTCATGAATCATGAATCGTATCATGAATCATGAATCAAGAATCATGAATTGAATCTTGAATCATGAATTGAATCATGAATCATGAATCATGAATTATGAATTGAATCATGAATCATGAATCATGAATCATGAATTGAATCATGAATCATGAATCATGAATCATTAATTGAAGCATAATTCATGATTAATGAATCGAATCATGATTCATGAATCATGAATCATGAATCGAATCATGAATCATGAATTGAATCATGAATCTTGAATCATGAATTGAATCATGAATCATGAATCATGAATCATGAATCGAATCATGAATCATGAATAATGAATCATGAATCATGAATTTATTCATGAATCATGAATCATGATTTGAATCATGAATTATGAATCATGAATTGAATCATGAATGTTGAATCATGAATTGAATCATAAATCATGAATCATGAATCGAATCATGAATCATGAATCATGAATTGAATCATGAATCATGAATTGAATCATGAATCATGAATCATAAATCATGAATTGAATCATGAATCATGAATCAAATCATGAATGATATATCATGAATTGAATCATGAATCATGAATCATGAATTGAATCATGAATCATGAATCATGAATTGAATCATGAATCATGAATTGAATCATGAATCTTGAATCATGAATTGAATCATGAATCATGAATCATAAATTGAATCATGAATCATGAATCGAATCATGAATCATGAATCAAGAATTATGAATCGAATCTTGAATCATGAATTGAATCATGAATCATGAATCATGAATTATGAATTGAATCATGAATCATGAATCATGAATTGAATCATGAATCATGAATCATGATACATGAATCATGAATTGAATCATGAATCATGAATTGAATCATGAATCATGAATCATGATACATGAATCATGAATTGAATCATGAATCATGAATCATGAATTGAATCATAAATCATGAATCATAAATTGAATCATGAATTGAATCATGAATCACGAATCATGAATTGAATCATGAATCACGAATCATGAATTGAATCATGAATCATGAATCATGAATCATGAATCGAATCATGAATCATGAATCATGAATCATGAATTGAATCATGAATCCTGAATCATGAATTGAATCAGGATTCAAATCATGTATTGAATCATGAATCATGAATCTTGAATCATGAATCATGAATTGAATCATGAATCATGAATCTTGAATCATGAATCATGAATTGAATCATGAATCATGAATTGAATAATTAATCATGAATCATGAATTGAATCATGAATCATGAATCATGAATCATGAATCATGAATTGAATCATGAATAGTGAATCATGAATTGAATCATGAATCATGAATCGAATCATGAATCATGAATCGTGAATCATGAATCATGAATCATGAATCGAATCATGAATCATGAATCATGAATCATGAATCATGAATTGAATCATGAATCATGAATCATAAATCGAATCAAAAATCATGAATTGAATTAGGATTCAAATCATGAATTGAATCATGAATCATGAATTGAATCATGAATCATGAATCATAAATCGAATAATGAATCATGAATTGAATCAGGAATCGAATCATGAATTGAATCATGAATTGAATCATGAATCATGAATTGAATCATGAATCATGAGTCATGAATCATGAATCATAAATTGAATCATGAATCATGAATCATAAATTTAATCATGAATTGAATCATGAATCATGAATCATGAATTGATTCATGAATCATGAATTATGAATTGAATCATGAATCATGAATCATGAATTGAATCATGAATAATGAATCGAATCATGAATCATGAATCATGAATTAAATCATGAATCATGAATCTAATCATGAATCTTGAATCATGAATTAAATCATGAATCATGAATCATAAATCATGAATTGAATCATGAATCATGAATCGAATCATGAATCATGATTTATGAATCGAATCTTGAATCATAGAATGAATAATAAATCATGAATCATGAATCATGAATTGAATCATGAATCATGAATCATGAATCATGAATCATGAATAATGAATTGAATCATGAATCATGAATTGAAGCATAATTCATGATTAATGAATCGAATCATGATTCATGAATCAAGAATCATGAATCGAATCATGAATCATGAATTGAATCATGAATCTTGAATCATGAATTGAATCATGAATCATGAATCATGAATCGAATCATGAATCATGAATAATGAATCATGAATCATGAATTTATTCATGAATTTATTCATGAATCATGAATCATGATTTGAATCATGAATTATGAATCATGAATTGAATCATGAATCATGAATCATGAATTGAATCATGAATCATGAATTGAATCATGAATCATGAATCATGAATTGAATCATGAATCATGAATCATGAATCAAGACATTAATCATGAATCATAAATCGAATCATGAATCATTAATTGAATCAGGATTCGAATCATGAATTGAATCATGAATTGAATCATGAATCATGAATCTTAAATCATGAATCATGAATTGAATCATGAATCATGAATTATGAATCATGAATTAAATCATGAATCATGAATTGAATCATGAATCATGAATCATGTATCATGAATTGAATCATGAATCGAATCATGAATCAAGAATTGAATCAAGAATCATGAATTGAATCATGAATCATGAATTGAATCATGAATCATGAATTGAATCATGAATTGAATCATAAATCATGAATCATGTATCATGAATTGAATCATGAATCATGAAATATGAATCATGAATTGAATCATGAATCATGAATCATAAATTGAATCATGAATCATGAATCATGAATCATAAATTGAATCATGAATCTTGAATCATGAATGGAATCATAAATCATAAATCATAAATTAAAACATGAATCAAGAATTGAATCATGAATCATGAATCATGAATGGAATCATGAATCATGAATTGAATCATGAATCATAATTCATGAATCATGAATGGAATCATGAATCATAAATCATAAATCGAATCATGAATCATGAATTGATTCATGATTCGAATCCTGAATTGAATCAGGATTCGAATCATGAATTGAATCATGAATCATGAATTGAATCATGAATCATGAATTGAATCATAAATCATGAATCATGAATCATGACATGAATTATGAATCATGAATCATAAATCGAATCATGAATCATGAATTGAATCAGGAATCGAATCATGAATTGAATCATGAATCATGAATCATGAATTGAATCACGAATCATGAATCATGAATCATGAATTATGAATCGAATCATGAATCATGAATCATGAATTAAATCATGAATCATGAATTATGAATTTAATCATGAATCATAAATTGAATCATGAATCATGAATCATGAATTCAATCATGAATCGAATCATGAATCATGAATCATG
This sequence comes from Mixophyes australis, assembly GCA_036250195.1. NCBI lineage: Eukaryota > Metazoa > Chordata > Amphibia > Anura > Limnodynastidae > Mixophyes > Mixophyes australis. Next base: position 1,324,319 of record JAVHZZ010000033.1, read on the forward strand.
AATTGAATCATGAATCATGTATCGAATCATGAATCTTGAATCATGAATTGAATTATGAATCATGAATCATGAATCATGAATTGAATCATAATTCATGAATCATGAATCGTATCATGAATCATGAATCAAGAATCATGAATTGAATCTTGAATCATGAATTGAATCATGAATCATGAATCATGAATTATGAATTGAATCATTAATCATGAATCATGAATCATGAATCATGAATCATGAATTGAATTATGAATCATGAATCATGAATCATTAATTGAAGCATAATTCATGATTAATGAATCGAATCATGATTCATGAATCAAGATTCATGAATCGAATCATGAATCATGAATTGAATCATGAATCTTGAATCATGAATTGAATCATGAATCATGAATCATGAATCATGAATCGAATCATGAATCATGAATAATGAATCATGAATCATGAATTTATTCATGAATCATGAATCATGATTTGAATCATGAATTATGAATCATGAATTGAATCATGAATCATGAATCATGAATTGAATCATAAATCATGAATCATGAATCGAATCATGAATCATGGATCATGAATTGAATCATGAATCATGAATTGAATCATGAATCATGAATCATAAATCATGAATTGAATCATGAATCATGAATCATGAATTGAATCATGAATCATGAATCATGAATTGAATCATGAATCTGGAATTGAATCATGAATCTTGAATCATGAATTGAATCATGAATCATGAATCATAAATTGAATCATGAATCATGAATCGAATCAATGAATCATGAATCAAGAATTATGAATCGAATCTTGAATCATGAATTGAATCATGAATCATGAATCATGAATTATGAATTGAATCATGAATCATGAATCATGAATTGAATCATGAATCATGAATCATAATACATGAATCATGAATTGAATCATGAATCATGAATCATGAATTGAATCATGAATCATGAATCATGAATCATGAATTGAATCATAAATCATAAATCATGAATCATGAATTGAATAATGAATCATGAATTGAATCATGAATCTTGAATCAAGAATCATAATTCGAATAATGAATCATGAATTGAATCATTAATCATGAGTCATGAATCGAAACATGAATCATGAATTGAATCATGAATCATGAATCATGAATCATGAATTGAATCATAAATCATAAATCATGAATCATGAATTGAATAATGAATCATGAATTGAATCATGAATCATGAATCAAGAATCATAATTCGAATAATGAATCATGAATTGAATCATTAATCATGAGTCATGAATCGAAACATGAATCATGAATTGAATCATGAATCATGAATCATGAATTGAATCATGAATCATGAATCAAGACATGAATCATGAATCATAAATCAAATCATGAATCATGAATTGAATCAGGATTCGAATCATGAATTGAATCATGAATCATGAATTGAATCATGAATCATGAATCTTAAATCATGAATCATGAATTGAATCATGAATCATGAGTTATGAATCATGAATTAAATCATGAATCATGAATTGAATCATGAATCATGAATCATGTATCATGAATTGAATCATGAATCATAAATCGAATCATGAATCATTATTTGAATCAAGAATCATGAATTGAATCCTGAATCATGAATTGAATCATGAATCATGAATTGAATCATGAATCATGAATTGAATCATGAATTGAATCATAAATCATGAATCATGAATCATGAATTGAATCATGAATCATGAATTATGAATCATGAATTGAATCATGAATCATGAATTGAATCATGAATCATGAATTGAATCATGAATTGAATCATAAATCATGAATCATGAATCATGAATTGAATCATGAATCATGAATTATGAATCATGAATTGAATCATGAATCATGAATCATGAATTGAATCATGAATCATGAATTGAATCATGAAACATGAATTGAATCATAAATCATGAATCATGAATCATGAATCATGAATCATACAATGAATTATGAATCATGAATCATAAATCGAATCATGAATCATGAATTGAATCAGGAATCGAATCATGAATTGAATCATGAATCATGAATCATGAATTGAATCATGAATCATGAATCATGAATTATGAATTGAATCATGAATCATGAATTAAATCATGAATCATGAATTATGAATTGAATCATGAATTATGAATTGAATCATGAATCATAAATTGAATCATGAATCGAATCATGAATCATGAATCATGAATTGAATCATGAATCATGAATCGAATCATGAATCTTGAATCATGAATTGAATCATGAATCATGAATTATGAATCATGAATTGAATCATGAATCATGAATCATGAATCGAATCATGAATCATGAATCAAGAATCATGAATTGAATCTTGAATCATGAATTGAATCATGAATTATGAATTGAATCATGAATCATGAATCATGAATTGAATCATAATTCATGAATTGAGAATCAAATCATGAATCATGAATCAAGAATCATGAATTTAATCATGAATCATGAATCATGAATCATGAATCATGAATTGAATCATGAATCATGATTTCAATCATGAATTATGAATTATGAATTGAATAATGAATCATGAATCATGAATTGAATCATGAATCATGAATTGAATCATGAATCATGAATTGAATCATGAATCATGAATTGAATCATGAATCATGAATCATGAATCATGAATCATGAATTGAATCATGAATCATGAATCAAATCATGAATCATGAATCATGAATTGAATCATGAATCATGAATTGAATCATGAATCATGAATTGAATCATGAATCATGAATCATGAATCATAAATTGAATCATGAATCATGAATCGAATCATGAATCTTGAATCATGAATTGAATCATGAATCATGAATCATAAATTGAATCATGAATCATGAATCATGAATCGAATCTTGAATCATGAATTGAATCATGAATCATGAATCATGAATTATGAATTGAATCATGAATCATGAATTGAATCATGAATCATGAATTGAATCAGGAATCGAATAATGAATTGAATCATGAATTGAATCATGAATCATGAATCATGTATTGAATCATGAATCATTAGTCATAAATCATGAATCATAAATTGAATCATGAATCATGAATCATGAATTGAATCATGAATTGAATCATGAATCATGAATCATGAATTGAATCATGAATCATGAATTATGAATTGAATCATGAATTATGAATCAAATCATGAATCATGAATTGAATCATGAATCGAATCATGAATCATAAATTAAATCATGAATCATGAATCGAATCATGATTCTTGAATCATGAATTAAATCATGAATTATGAATAATGAATCATGAATTGAATCATGAATCATGAATCAAGAATCATGAATTAAATCTTGAATCATGGATTATAAATCAAATCATGAATCATGAATCAAGAATCATGAATCGAATAATGAATCATGAATTGAATCATTAATCATGAGTCATGAATAAAATCATGAATCATGAATTGAATCATGAATCATGAATCATGAATTGAATCATGAATCATGAATCATGAATCAAGACATTAATCATGAATCATAAATCGAATCATGAATCATTAATTGAATCAGGATTCGAATCATGAATTGAATCATGAATCATGAATTGAATCATGAATCATGAATCTTAAATCATGAATCATGAATTGAATCATGAATCATGAATTATGAATCATGAATTAAATCATGAATCATGAATTGAATCATTAATCATTAATCATGAATCATGAATTGAATAATGAATCATGAATCATGAATCGAATCATGAATCATGAATCAAGAATCATGAATTGAATCTTGAATCATGAATTGAATCATGAATCATGAATTATGAATTGAATCATGAATCATGAATCATGAAATGAATCATGAATCATGAATCATGAATTGAATCATAATTCATGAATTGAGAATCAAATCATGAATCATGAATCAAGAATCATGAATTGAATCATGAATCATGAATCATGAATCATGAATCAAATCCTGAATCATGAATCATGAATCATGAATCGAATCCTGAATCATGAATCATGATTTAAATCATGAATTATGAATTATGAATTGAATAATGAATCATGAATCATGAATCGAATCATGAATCATGAATCATGAATTGAATCATGAATCATGAATTGAATCACGAATCATGAATTGAATCATGAATCATGAATCAAATCATGAATCATGAATCAAATCATGAATCATGAATCATGAATTGAATCATGAATCATGAATTGAATCATGAATCATGAATCGAATCATGAATCTTGAATCATGAATTGAATCATGAATCATGAATCATAAATTGAATCATGAATCATGAATCATGAATCGAATCATGAATCATGAATCAAGACTCATGAATCATGAATCATGAATCATGAATCATGAATTGAATCATGAATCATGAATCAAATCATGAATCATGAATCATGAATTGAATCATGAATCATGAATTGAATCATGAATCATGAATCGAATCATGAATCTTGAATCATGAATTGAATCATGAATCATGAATCATAAATTGAATCATGAATCATGAATCATGAATCGAATCATGAATCATGAATCAAGACTCATGAATCGAATCTTGAATCATGAATTGAATCATGAATCATGAATCATGAATTATGAATTGAATCATGAATCATGAATTGAATCATGAATCATGAATTGAATCAGGAATCGAATCATGAATTGAATCATGAATTGAATCATGAATCATGAATTATGAATTGAATCATGAATTATGAATCAAATCATGAATCATGAATTGAATCATGAATCGAATCATGAATCATGAATCATTAATTAAATCATGAATCATGAATCGAATCATGATTCTTGAATCATGAATTAAATCATGAATCATGAATCATGAATTGAATCATGAATCATGAATCAAGAATCATGAATCGAATAATGAATCATGAATTGAATCATTAATCATGAGTCATGAATCAAATCATGAATCATGAATTGAATCATGAATCATGAATCATAAATTGAATCATGAATCATGAATCATGAATCAAGACATTAATCATGAATCATAAATCGAATCATGAATCATTAATTGAATCAGGATTCGAATCATGAATTGAATCATGAATCATGAATTGAATCATGAATCTTGAATCTTAAATCATGAATCATGAATTGAATCATGAATAATGAATTATGAATCATGAATTAAATCATGAATCATGAATTGAATCATGAATCATGAATCATGTATCATGAATTGAATCATGAATCGAATCATGAATCAAGAATTGAATCAAGAATCATGAATTGAATCATGAATCATGAATTGAATCATGAATCATGAATTGAATCATGAATCATGAATCGAATCATGAATCTTGAATCATGAATTGAATCATGAATCATGAATCATAAATTGAATCATGAATCATGAATCATGAATCGAATCATGAATCATGAATCAAGACTCATGAATCATGAATCATGAATCATGAATCATGAATTGAATCATGAATCATGAATCAAATCATGAATCATGAATCATGAATTGAATCATGAATCATGAATCATAAATTGAATCATGAATCATGAATCATGAATCGAATCATGAATCATGAATCAAGACTCATGAATCGAATCTTGAATCATGAATTGAATCATGAATCATGAATCATGAATTATGAATTGAATCATGAATCAAGAATTGAATCAAGAATCATGAATTGAATCATGAATCATGAATTGAATCATGAATCATGAATTGAATCATGAATCATGAATCGAATCATGAATCTTGAATCATGAATTGAATCATGAATCATGAATCATAAATTGAATCATGAATCATGAATCATGAATCATGAATCAAGACTCATGAATCATGAATCATGAATCATGAATCATGAATTGAATCATGAATCATGAATCAAATCATGAATCATGAATCATGAATTGAATCATGAATCATGAATCATAAATTGAATCATGAATCATGAATCATGAATCGAATCATGAATCATGAATCAAGACTCATGAATCGAATCTTGAATCATGAATTGAATCATGAATCATGAATCATGATTTATGAATTGAATCATGAATCATGAATTGAATCATGAATCATGAATTGAATCAGGAATCGAATCATGAATTGAATCATGAATCATGAATTGAATCATGAATCATGAATTGAATCATGAATCATGAATCAAATCATGAATCATGAATCAAATCATGAATCATGAATCATGAATTGAATCATGAATCATGAATTGAATCATGAATCATGAATCGAATCATGAATCTTGAATCATGAATTGAATCATGAATCATGAATCATAAATTGAATCATGAATCATGAATCATGAATCGAATCATGAATCATGAATCAAGACTCATGAATCATGAATCATGAATCATGAATCATGAATTGAATCATGAATCATGAATCAAATCATGAATCATGAATCATGAATTGAATCATGAATCATGAATTGAATCATGAATCATGAATCGAATCATGAATCTTGAATCATGAATTGAATCATGAATCATGAATCATAAATTGAATCATGAATCATGAATCATGAATCGAATCATGAATCATGAATCAAGACTCATGAATCGAATCTTGAATCATGAATTGAATCATGAATCATGAATCATGAATTATGAATTGAATCATGAATCATGAATTGAATCATGAATCATGAATTGAATCAGGAATCGAATCATGAATTGAATCATGAATCATGAATCGAATCATGAATCATGAATCATGAATTGAATCATGAATCATGAATTGAATCATGAATCATGAATTGAATCATGAATCATTAATCAAATCATGAATCATGAATCAAATCATGAATCATGAATTGAATCATGAATCATGAATTGAATCATGAATCATGAATCGAATCATGAATCTTGAATCATGAATTGAATCATGAATCATGAATCATAAATTGAATCATGAATCATGAATCATGAATCGAATCATGAATCATGAATCAAGACTCATGAATCATGAATCATGAATCATGAATCATGAATTGAATCATGAATCATGAATCAAATCATGAATCATGAATCATGAATTGAATCATGAATCATGAATTGAATCAGGAATCGAATCATGAATTGAATCATGAATTGAATCATGAATCATGAATTATGAATTGAATCATGAATTATGAATCAAATCATGAATCATGAATTGAATCATGAATCGAATCATGAATCATGAATCATTAATTAAATCATGAATCATGAATCGAATCATGATTCTTGAATCATGAATTAAATCATGAATCATGAATCATGAATTGAATCATGAATCATGAATCAAGAATCATGAATCGAATAATGAATCATGAATTGAATCATTAATCATGAGTCATGAATCAAATCATGAATCATGAATTGAATCATGAATCATAAATTGAATCATGAATCATGAATCATGAATCAAGACATTAATCATGAATCATAAATCGAATCATGAATCATTAATTGAATCAGGATTCGAATCATGAATTGAATCATGAATCATGAATTGAATCATGAATCTTGAATCTTAAATCATGAATCATGAATTGAATCATGAATAATGAATTAAGAATCATGAATTAAATCATGAATCATGAATTGAATCATGAATCATGAATCATGTATCATGAATTGAATCATGAATCGAATCATGAATCAAGAATTGAATCAAGAATCATGAATTGAATCATGAATCATGAATTGAATCATGAATCATGAATTGAATCATGAATCATGAATCGAATCATGAATCTTGAATCATGAATTGAATCATGAATCATGAATCATAAATTGAATCATGAATCATGAATCATGAATCGAATCATGAATCATGAATCAAGACTCATGAATCGAATCTTGAATCATGAATTGAATCATGAATCATGAATCATGAATTATGAATTGAATCATGAATCATGAATTGAATCAGGAATCGAATCATGAATTGAATCATGAATCATGAATCGAATCATGAATCATGAATCATGAATTGAATCATGAATCATGAATTGAATCATGAATCATGAATTGAATCATGAATCATGAATCAAATCATGAATCATGAATCAAATCATGAATCATGAATCATGAATTGAATCATGAATCATGAATTGAATCATGAATCATGAATCGAATCATGAATCTTGAATCATGAATTGAATCATGAATCATGAATCATAAATTGAATCATGAATCATGAATCGAATCATGAATCATGAATCAAGACTCATGAATCATGAATCATGAATCATGAATCATGAATTGAATCATGAATCATGAATCAAATCATGAATCATGAATCATGAATTGAATCATGAATCATGAATTGAATCATGAATCATGAATCGAATCATGAATCTTGAATCATGAATTGAATCATGAATCATGAATCATGAATCAAGACATTAATCATGAATCATAAATCGAATCATGAATCATTAATTGAATCAGGATTTGAATCATGAATTGAATCATGAATCATGAATTGAATCATGAATCTTGAATCTTAAATCATGAATCATGAATTGAATCATGAATAATGAATTATGAATCATGAATTAAATCATGAATCATGAATTGAATCATGAATCATGAATCATGTATCATGAATTGAATCATGAATCGAATCATGAATCAAGAATTGAATCAAGAATCATGAATTGAATCATGAATCATGAATTGAATCATGAATCATGAATTGAATCATGAATCATGAATCGAATCATGAATCTTGAATCATGAATTGAATCATGAATCATGAATCATAAATTGAATCATGAATCATGAATCATGAATCGAATCATGAATCATGAATCAAGACTCATGAATCATGAATCATGAATCATGAATCATGAATTGAATCATGAATCATGAATCAAATCATGAATCATGAATCATGAATTGAATCATGAATCATGAATCATAAATTGAATCATGAATCATGAATCATGAATCGAATCATGAATCATGAATCAAGACTCATGAATCGAATCTTGAATCATGAATTGAATCATGAATCATGAATCATGAATTATGAATTGAATCATGAATCATGAATTGAATCATGAATCATGAATTGAATCAGGAATCGAATCATGAATTGAATCATGAATCATGAATTGAATCATGAATCATGAATTGAATCATGAATCATGAATCAAATCATGAATCATGAATCAAATCATGAATCATGAATCATGAATTGAATCATGAATCATGAATTGAATCATGAATCATGAATCGAATCATGAATCTTGAATCATGAATTGAATCATGAATCATGAATCATAAATTGAATCATGAATCATGAATCATGAATCGAATCATGAATCATGAATCAAGACTCATGAATCATGAATCATGAATCATGAATCATGAATTGAATCATGAATCATGAATCAAATCATGAATCATGAATCATGAATTGAATCATGAATCATGAATTGAATCATGAATCATGAATCGAATCATGAATCTTGAATCATGAATTGAATCATGAATCATGAATCATAAATTGAATCATGAATCATGAATCATGAATCGAATCATGAATCATGAATCAAGACTCATGAATCGAATCTTGAATCATGAATTGAATCATGAATCATGAATCATGAATTATGAATTGAATCATGAATCATGAATTGAATCATGAATCATGAATTGAATCAGGAATCGAATCATGAATTGAATCATGAATCATGAATCGAATCATGAATCATGAATCATGAATTGAATCATGAATCATGAATTGAATCATGAATCATGAATTGAATCATGAATCATTAATCAAATCATGAATCATGAATCAAATCATGAATCATGAATCATGAATTGAATCATGAATCATGAATTGAATCATGAATCATGAATCGAATCATGAATCTTGAATCATGAATTGAATCATGAATCATGAATCATAAATTGAATCATGAATCATGAATCATGAATCGAATCATGAATCATGAATCAAGACTCATGAATCATGAATCATGAATCATGAATCATGAATTGAATCATGAATCATGAATCAAATCATGAATCATGAATCATGAATTGAATCATGAATCATGAATTGAATCAGGAATCGAATCATGAATTGAATCATGAATTGAATCATGAATCATGAATTATGAATTGAATCATGAATTATGAATCAAATCATGAATCATGAATTGAATCATGAATCGAATCATGAATCATGAATCATTAATTAAATCATGAATCATGAATCGAATCATGATTCTTGAATCATGAATTAAATCATGAATCATGAATCATGAATTGAATCATGAATCATGAATCAAGAATCATGAATCGAATAATGAATCATGAATTGAATCATTAATCATGAGTCATGAATCAAATCATGAATCATGAATTGAATCATGAATCATAAATTGAATCATGAATCATGAATCATGAATCAAGACATTAATCATGAATCATAAATCGAATCATGAATCATTAATTGAATCAGGATTCGAATCATGAATTGAATCATGAATCATGAATTGAATCATGAATCTTGAATCTTAAATCATGAATCATGAATTGAATCATGAATAATGAATTAAGAATCATGAATTAAATCATGAATCATGAATTGAATCATGAATCATGAATCATGTATCATGAATTGAATCATGAATCGAATCATGAATCAAGAATTGAATCAAGAATCATGAATTGAATCATGAATCATGAATTGAATCATGAATCATGAATTGAATCATGAATCATGAATCGAATCATGAATCTTGAATCATGAATTGAATCATGAATCATGAATCATAAATTGAATCATGAATCATGAATCATGAATCGAATCATGAATCATGAATCAAGACTCATGAATCGAATCTTGAATCATGAATTGAATCATGAATCATGAATCATGAATTATGAATTGAATCATGAATCATGAATTGAATCAGGAATCGAATCATGAATTGAATCATGAATCATGAATCGAATCATGAATCATGAATCATGAATTGAATCATGAATCATGAATTGAATCATGAATCATGAATTGAATCATGAATCATGAATCAAATCATGAATCATGAATCAAATCATGAATCATGAATCATGAATTGAATCATGAATCATGAATTGAATCATGAATCATGAATCGAATCATGAATCTTGAATCATGAATTGAATCATGAATCATGAATCATAAATTGAATCATGAATCATGAATCATGAATCGAATCATGAATCATGAATCAAGACTCATGAATCATGAATCATGAATCATGAATCATGAATTGAATCATGAATCATGAATCAAATCATGAATCATGAATCATGAATTGAATCATGAATCATGAATTGAATCATGAATCATGAATCGAATCATGAATCTTGAATCATGAATTGAATCATGAATCATGAATCATGAATCAAGACATTAATCATGAATCATAAATCGAATCATGAATCATTAATTGAATCAGGATTTGAATCATGAATTGAATCATGAATCATGAATTGAATCATGAATCTTGAATCTTAAATCATGAATCATGAATTGAATCATGAATAATGAATTATGAATCATGAATTAAATCATGAATCATGAATTGAATCATGAATCATGAATCATGTATCATGAATTGAATCATGAATCGAATCATGAATCAAGAATTGAATCAAGAATCATGAATTGAATCATGAATCATGAATTGAATCATGAATCATGAATCGAATCATGAATCTTGAATCATGAATTGAATCATGAATCATGAATCATAAATTGAATCATGAATCATGAATCATGAATCGAATCATGAATCATGAATCAAGACTCATGAATCATGAATCATGAATCATGAATCATGAATTGAATCATGAATCATGAATCAAATCATGAATCATGAATCATGAATTGAATCATGAAACATGAATCATAAATTGAATCATGAATCATGAATCATGAATCGAATCATGAATCATGAATCAAGACTCATGAATCGAATCTTGAATCATGAATTGAATCATGAATCATGAATCATGAATTATGAATTGAATCATGAATCAAGAATTGAATCAAGAATCATGAATTGAATCATGAATCATGAATTGAATCATGAATCATGAATTGAATCATGAATCATGAATCGAATCATGAATCTTGAATCATGAATTGAATCATGAATCATGAATCATAAATTGAATCATGAATCATGAATCATGAATCGAATCATGAATCATGAATCAAGACTCATGAATCATGAATCATGAATCATGAATCATGAATTGAATCATGAATCATGAATCAAATCATGAATCATGAATCATGAATTGAATCATGAATCATGAATCATAAATTGAATCATGAATCATGAATCGAATCATGAATCATGAATCAAGACTCATGAATCGAATCTTGAATCATGAATTATGAATTGAATCATGAATCATGAATTGAATCATGAATCATGAATTGAATCAGGAATCGAATCATGAATTGAATCATGAATTGAATCATGAATCATGAATTATGAATTGAATCATGAATTATGAATTGAATCATGAATTATGAATCAAATCATGAATCATGAATTGAATCATGAATCGAATCATGAATCATGTATCATGAATTGAATCATGAATCATGAATTATGAATCATGAATTGAATCATGAATCATGAATCATGAATTGAATCATGAATCATGAATCATGAATCATGAATTGAATCATTAATCTTGAATCATGAATCATGAATTGAATCATGAATTGAATCACAAATCATGAATCATGTATCATGAATTGAATCATGAATCATGAATTATGAATCATAAATTGAATCATGAATCATGAATCATGAATTGAATCATGAATCATGAATCATGAATTGAATCATTAATCTTGAATCATGAATCATGAATGGAATCATGAATCATAAATGATAAATTGAAACATGAATCATGAATTGAATCATGAATTATGAATCATGAATTGAATCATGAATCATAATTCATGAATCATGAATGGAATCATGAATCCTGAATTGAATCAGGATTCGAATCATGAATTGAATCATGAATCATGAATTGAATCATAAATCATGAATCATGAATCATGAATCATGAATCATGAATCATGACATGAATTATGAATCATGAATCATAAATCGAATCATGAATCATGAATTGAATCAGGAATCGAATTATGAATCAAATCATGAATCATGAATCATGAATTAAATCATGAATCATGAATTATGAATTGAATCATGAATCATAAATTGAATCATGAATCATGAATTCAATCATGAATCGAATCATGAATCATGAATCATGAATTCAATCATGAATCATGAATTATGAATTGAATCATGAATCATGAATCATGAATCATGAATCATGAATTGAATCATAAATCATGAATCATGAATCATGAATTGAATCATAATTCATGAATCATGAATCGAATCATGATTCATGAATCAAGAATCATGAATCGAATCATGAATCATGAATTGAATCATGAATCATGAATCATGAATTGAATCATGAATCATGAATCATGAATCGAATCATGAATCATGAATAATGAATCATGAATCATGAATTGAATCATGAATCATGAATCATGATTTGAATCATGAATTATGAATCATGAATTGAATCATGAATCATGAATCATGAATTAAATCATAAATCATGAATCATGAATCGAATCATGAATCATGAATCATGAATTGAATCATGAATCATGAATTGAATCATGAATCACGAATCATAAATCATGAATTGAATCATGAATCAAATCATGAATCATGAATCATGAATTGAATCATAAATCATGAATCATGAATTGAATCATGAATCATGAATCATGAATCATGAATTGAATCATGAATCATGAATCAAATCATGAATCTTAAATCATGAATTGAATCATGAATCATAAATTGAATCATGAATCATGAATCATGAATCGAATCATGAATCATGAATTAAGAATCATGAATCGAATCTTGAATCATGAATTGAATCATGAATCATGAATCATGAATTATGAATTGAATCATGAATCATGAATTGAATCATGAATCATGAATCATGATACATGAATCATGAATTGAATCATGAATCATGAATCATGAATTGAATCATGAATTGAATCATGAATCATTAATCATGAATTGAATCATGAATTGAATCATGAATCATGAATCATGAATTGAATCATGAATCATGAATCATGAATTGAATCATGAATCATGAATCATGAATTGAATCAGGATTCAAATCATGTATTGAATCATGAATCATGAATCTTGAATCATGAATCATGAATTGAATCATGAATCATGGATTATGAATCGAATCATGAATCATGAATCAAGAATCATGAATCGAATCATGAATCATGAATTGAATCATGAATCATGATTAAATTCATGATTTATGATTCATGATTCAATTTATGATTCATTATTCATGATTCATGATTTAATTCATGATTCAATTCATGATTAATGATTCAATCCATGATTCCATTCATGATTCATGATTCATGATTCAATTCATGATTCATGATTCAATTCATGATTCAATTCATGATTCATAATTCATGATTCATGATTTAATTCAAGATTCATGATTCATGATTTAATTCATGATTCATGATTTAATTCATGATTCATGATTCATGATTCAATTCATGAATCAGGATTTATGATTCGATTCATGATTCATGAATTATGATTCAATTCATGATTTTTGATTCAATTCATGATTCATGATTCATGATTCAATTCATGATTCATGTTTCAAATCATTAATCGATTCATGATTCAATTCATGATTTAATTCATGATTCATGATTCGATTCATGATTAATGATTCAATTCATGATCCATGATTCATTTCATGATTCATGATTCATGATTCAATTCATGATTCAGTTAATGATTCATGGTTCATGATTCATGATTCATGATTCAATTCATAATTCATGATTCATGATTCAATTTATAATTCATGATTCATGATTCAATTCATGATTCATGATTCAATTCATGATTCATGATTCAATTCATGATTCATGATTTCATTCATGATTAATGATTCAATTCATTATTTATGATTCAATTCATGATTCATAATTCATGATTCATGATTCAATTCAAGATTCATGATTTATAATTCAATTCATGATTCGAATCCTGATTCAATACATGATTCATGATTCTATTTATGATTCATGATTCATGATTCAATTCATGATTCATGATTCATGATTCATGATTCAATTCATGATTCATGATTCATTATTCGATTCCTGATTCATGATTCAATTCATGATTCAAGATTCAATTCATGATTCATGATCTGATTCATGATTCTTGATTCATGATTCATGATTCAATTCATGATTCATGATTTAATTCATGATTCAATTCATGATTAATGATTCAATCCATGATTCCATTCATGATTAATGATTCATGATTCAATTCATGATTCATGATTCAATTCATGATTCATGATTTAATTCATGATTCATGATTCAATTCATGATTCATGATTTGATTCATGATTCATGATTCAATTCATGATTCATAATTCATGATTCATGATTCAATTCAAGGTTCATGATTCATGATTCAATTCATGATTCATGATTCATGATTCATGATTTAA
Organism: Mixophyes australis; assembly: GCA_036250195.1. Taxonomy (NCBI): domain Eukaryota; kingdom Metazoa; phylum Chordata; class Amphibia; order Anura; family Limnodynastidae; genus Mixophyes; species Mixophyes australis. The sequence continues at coordinate 1,340,069 of JAVHZZ010000033.1, forward strand.
TTCATGATTCATGATTCATGATTCAATTCATGATTCAGGATTTATGATTCGATTCATGATTCATGAATTATGATTCAATTCATGATTCATGATTCAATTCATGATTCATGATTCATGATTCAATTCATGATTCATGTTTCAATTCATTAATCGATTCATGATTCAATTCATGATTCATGATTCGATTCATGATTCATGATTAATGATTCAATTCATGATCCATGATTCATTTCATGATTCATGATTCATGATTTAATTCATGATTCAATTCATGATTCATGGTTCATGATTCATGATTCATGATTCAATTCATGATTCAGGATTTATGATTCGATTCATGATTCATGATTCAATTCATGATTCATGATTTGATTCATGATTCATGATTCAATTCATTATTTATGATTCAATTCATGATTCATAATTCATGATTCATGATTCAATTCAAGATTCATGATTCATAATTCAATTCATGATTCGAATCCTGATTCAATTCATGATTCATGATTCGATTTATGATTCATGATTCATGATTCAATTCATGATTTATGATTCATTATTCGATTCCTGATTCATGATTCAATTCATGATTCATGATTCAATTCATGATTCGATTCATGATTCTTGATTCATGATTCATGATTCAATTCATGATTTATGATTCATGATTCATGATTCATGATTCAATTCATGATTCATGATTCATGATTCAATTCATAATTCAGGATTCATGATTCAATTCATGATTCATGATTTATGATTCATGATTCAATTCATAATTCATAATTCATGATTCATGATTCAATTCATAATTCATGATTCATGATTCATAATTCAATTCATGATTCGAATCCAGATTCAATGCATGATTCACGATTCGATTTATGATTCATGATTCATGATTCAATTCATGATTCATTATTCGATTCCTGATTCATGATTCATGATTCAATTCATGATTTATGATTCATGATTCAATTCATGATTCATGATTCATGATTCAATTCATGATTCATGATTCGATTCATGATTCTTGATTCATGATTCATGATTCAATTCATGATTCATGATTCATGATTCAATTCATGATTCATGATTCTTGATTCATGATTCATGATTCATGATTTAATTCATAATTGATGATTCATGATTCAATTCATGATTCATGCTTTAATTCATAATTCATGATTCATGATTCATGATTTAATTCATGATTCATGATTCAATTCATGATTCATAATTCATGATTCAATTCAAGATTCATGATTCATGATTCAATTCATGATTCATGATTCATGATTCATGATTTAATTCATGATTCATGATTCAATTCATGATTCAGGATTTATGAATCGATTCATGATTCATGATTCAATTTATGATTCATGATTCGATTCATGATTCAATATTCATGATTCAATTCATGATTCATTATTCGATTCATGATTCATGATTCATGATTTAATTCATGATTCATGATTCTTGAATCATGATTCAATTCATGATTAAATTCATGATTCATGATTCAATTTATGATTTATGATTCATGATTCATGATTTAATTCATAATTCAATTCATGATTAATGATTCAATTCATGATTCCATTCATGATTCATGATTCATGATTCAATTCATGATTCATGATTCAATTCATGATTCATGATTTGATTCATGATTCATGATTCAATTCATTATTTATGATTCAATTCATGATTCATAATTCATGATTCATGATTCAATTCAAGAATTATGATTCATAATTCAAATTATGATTCGAATCCTGATTCAATTCATGATTCATGATTCGATTTATGATTCATGATTCATGATTCAATTCATGATTCATGATTCATGATTCATGATTCAATTCATGATTCATGATTCATTATTCGATTCCTGATTCATGATTCAATTTATGATTCATGATTCATGATTCAATTCATGATTCATGATTTGATTCATGATTCTTGATTCATGATTCATGATTCAATTCATGATTCATGATTCATGATTCATGATTCAATTCATGATTCATGATTTATGATTCATGATTCAATTCATAATTCATGATTCATGATTCATGATTCAATTCATAATTCATGATTCATGATTCATAATTCAATTCATGATTTGAAACCTGATTCAATGCATGATTAATGATTCGATTTATGATTCATGATTCATGATTCAATTCATGTTTCATGATTCATGATTCATGATTCAATTCATGATTTATGATTCATGATTCGATTCATGATTCCTGATTCAAGATTCAATTCATGATTCATGATTCATGATTCAATTCATGATTCATGATTCGATTCATGATTCTTGATTCATGATTCATGATTCAATTCATGATTCATGATTCATGATTCATGATTCGATTCATGATTCATGATTCAATTCATGATTCAAGATTCATGATTCGATTCATGATTTATGATTCATGAGTCGATTCATGATTCATGATTCGATTCATGATTCAATTCATGAGTCATGATTCAATTCATGATTCATGCTTCATGATTCAATTCATGATTCATGATTCATGATTCAATTCATTATTCATGATTCATGATTCATGATTCAATTCATGATTCATGATTCATGATTCAATTCATGATTCATGATTCATGATTCAATTCATGATTCATGATTCATGATTCATGATTCAATTCATGATTCATGATTCATGATTCATGATTCAATTCATGACTCATGATTCATTATTCATGATTCATGATTCAATTCATGATTCATGATTCATGATTCAATTCATGATTCATGTTTCAATTTATTAATCGATTCATGATTCAATTCATGATTCAATTCATGATTCATGATTCATGATTCGATTCATGATTCATAATTCAATTCATGATCCATGATTCATTTCATGATTCATGATTCATGATTCAATTCATGATTCAATTCATGATTCATGGTTCATGATTCATGATTCAATTCATAATTCAAGATTCATGATTAATGATTCAATTCATGATTCATAATTCATGAATCATGAATTGAATCATGAATCATGAATCATGAATCATGAATTGAATCATGAATCATGAATCAAATCATGAATCTTAAATCATGAATTGAATCATGAATCATAAATTGAATCATGAATCATGAATCATGAATCGAATCATGAATCATGAATTAAGAATCATGAATCGAATCTTGAATCATGAATTGAATCATGAATCATGAATCATGAATTATGAATTGAATCATGAATCATGAATTGAATCATGAATCATGAATCATGATACATGAATCATGAATTGAATCATGAATCATGAATCATGAATTGAATCATGAATTGAATCATGAATCATTAATCATGAATTGAATCATGAATTGAATCATGAATCATGAATCATGAATTGAATCATGAATCATGAATCATGAATCATGAATTGAATCATGAATCATGAATCATGAATTGAATCAGGATTCAAATCATGTATTGAATCATGAATCATGAATCTTGAATCATGAATCATGAATTGAATCATGAATCATGGATTATGAATCGAATCATGAATCATGAATCAAGAATCATGAATTGAATCATGAATCATGAATTGAATCATGAATCATGATTAAATTCATGATTTATGATTCATGATTCAATTTATGATTCATTATTCATGATTCATGATTTAATTCATGATTCAATTCATGATTAATGATTCAATCCATGATTCCATTCATGATTCATGATTCATGATTCAATTCATGATTCATGATTCAATTCATGATTCAATTCATGATTCATAATTCATGATTCATGATTTAATTCAAGATTCATGATTCATGATTTAATTCATGATTCATGATTTAATTCATGATTCATGATTCATGATTCAATTCATGAATCAGGATTTATGATTCGATTCATGATTCATGAATTATGATTCAATTCATGATTCTTGATTCAATTCATGATTCATGATTCATGATTCAATTCATGATTCATGTTTCAAATCATTAATCGATTCATGATTCAATTCATGATTTAATTCATGATTCATGATTCGATTCATGATTAATGATTCAATTCATGATCCATGATTCATTTCATGATTCATGATTCATGATTCAATTCATGATTCAGTTAATGATTCATGGTTCATGATTCATGATTCATGATTGAATTCATAATTCATGATTCATGATTCAATTTATAATTCATGATTCATGATTCAATTCATGATTCATGATTCAATTCATGATTCATGATTCAATTCATGATTCATGATTTCATTCATGATTAATGATTCAATTCATTATTTATGATTCAATTCATGATTCATAATTCATGATTCATGATTCAATTCAAGATTCATGATTTATAATTCAATTCATGATTCGAATCCTGATTCAATTCATGATTCATGATTCTATTTATGATTCATGATTCATGATTCAATTCATGATTCATGATTCATGATTCAATTCATGATTCATGATTCATTATTCGATTCCTGATTCATGATTCAATTCATGATTCAAGATTCAATTCATGATTCATGATCTGATTCATGATTCTTGATTCATGATTCATGATTCAATTCATGATTCATGATTTAATTCATGATTCAATTCATGATTAATGATTCAATCCATGATTCCATTCATGATTAATGATTCATGATTCAATTCATGATTCATGATTCAATTCATGATTCATGATTTAATTCATGATTCATGATTCAATTCATGATTCATGATTTGATTCATGATTCATGATTCAATTCATGATTCATAATTCATGATTCATGATTCAATTCAAGGTTCATGATTCATGATTCAATTCATGATTCATGATTCATGATTCATGATTTAATTCATGATTCATGATTCATGATTCAATTCATGATTCAGGATTTATGATTCGATTCATGATTCATGAATTATGATTCAATTCATGATTCATGATTCAATTCATGATTCATGATTCATGATTCATGATTCATGATTCAATTCATGATTCATGTTTCAATTCATTAATCGATTCATGATTCAATTCATGATTCATGATTCGATTCATGATTCATGATTAATGATTCAATTCATGATCCATGATTCATTTCATGATTCATGATTCATGATTCAATTCATGATTCAATTCATGATTCATGGTTCATGATTCATGATTCATGATTCAATTCATGATTCAGGATTTATGATTCGATTCATGATTCATGATTCAATTCATGATTCATGATTTGATTCATGATTCATGATTCAATTCATTATTTATGATTCAATTCATGATTCATAATTCATGATTCATGATTCAATTCAAGATTCATGATTCATAATTCAATTCATGATTCGAATCCTGATTCAATTCATGATTCATGATTCGATTTATGATTCATGATTCATGATTCAATTCATGATTCATGATTCATTATTCGATTCCTGATTCATGATTCAATTCATGATTCATGATTCAATTCATGATTCGATTCATGATTCTTGATTCATGATTCATGATTCAATTCATGATTTATGATTCATGATTCATGATTCATGATTCAATTCATGATTCATGATTCATGATTCAATTCATAATTCAGGATTCATGATTCAATTCATGATTCATGATTTATGATTCATGATTCAATTCATAATTCATGATTCATGATTCATGATTCAATTCATAATTCATGATTCATGATTCATAATTCAATTCATGATTCGAATCCAGATTCAATGCATGATTCACGATTCGAATTATGATTCATGATTCATGATTCAATTCATGACTCATGATTCATGATTTATGATTCAATTCATGATTCATTATTCGATTCCTGATTCATGATTCATGATTCAATTCATGATTTATGATTCATGATTCAATTCATGATTCATGATTCATGATTCAATTCATGATTCATGATTTGATTCATGATTCTTGATTCATGATTCATGATTCAATTCATGATTCATGATTCATGATTCATGATTCAATTCATGATTCATGATTCTTGATTCATGATTCATGATTCATGATTTAATTCATAATTGATGATTCATGATTCAATTCATGATTCATGCTTTAATTCATAATTCATGATTCATGATTCATGATTCAATTCATGATTCATGATTCAATTCATGATTCATAATTCATGATTCAATTCAAGATTCATGATTCATGATTCAATTCATGATTCATGATTCATGATTCATGATTTAATTCATGATTCATGATTCAATTCATGATTCAGGATTTATGAATCGATTCATGATTCATGATTCAATTTATGATTCATGATTCGATTCATGATTCAATATTCATGATTCAATTCATGATTCATTATTCGATTCATGATTCATGATTCATGATTTAATTCATGATTCATGATTCATGAATCATGATTCAATTCATGATTAAATTCATGATTCATGATTCAATTTATGATTCATGATTCATGATTTAATTCATAATTCAATTCATGATTAATGATTCAATTCATGATTCCATTCATGATTCATGATTCATGATTCAATTCATAATTCATGATTCAATTCATGATTCATGATTTGATTCATGATTCATGATTCAATTCATTATTTATGATTCAATTCATGATTCATAATTCATGATTCATGATTCAATTCAAGATTCATGATTCATAATTCAAATTATGATTCGAATCCTGATTCAATTCATGATTCATGATTCGATTTATGATTCATGATTCATGATTCAATTCATGATTCATGATTCATGATTCATGATTCAATTCATGATTCATGATTCATTATTCGATTCCTGATTCATGATTCAATTTATGATTCATGATTCATGATTCAATTCATGATTCATGATTTGATTCATGATTCTTGATTCATGATTCATGATTCAATTCATGATTCATGATTCATGATTCATGATTCAATTCATGATTCATGATTTATGATTCATGATTCAATTCATAATTCATGATTCATGATTCATGATTCAATTCATAATTCATGATTCATGATTCATAATTCAATTCATGATTTGAAACCTGATTCAATGCATGATTAATGATTCGATTTATGATTCATGATTCATGATTCAATTCATGTTTCATGATTCATGATTCATGATTCAATTCATGATTTATGATTCATGATTCGATTCATGATTCCTGATTCAAGATTCAATTCATGATTCATGATTCATGATTCAATTCATGATTCATGATTCGATTCATGATTCTTGATTCATGATTCATGATTCAATTCATGATTCATGATTCATGATTCATGATTCGATTCATGATTCATGATTCAATTCATGATTCAAGATTCGTGATTCGATTCATGATTTATGATTCATGAGTCGATTCATGATTCATGATTCGATTCATGATTCAATTCATGAGTCATGATTCAATTCATGATTCATGCTTCATGATTCAATTCATGATTCATGATTCATGATTCAATTCATTATTCATGATTCATGATTCATGATTCAATTCATGATTCATGATTCATGATTCAATTCATGATTCATGATTCATGATTCAATTCATGATTCATGATTCATGATTTATGATTCAATTCATGATTCATGATTCATGATTCATGATTCATGATTCAATTCATGATTCATGATTCATTATTCATGATTCATGATTCAATTCATGATTCATGATTCATGATTCAATTCATGATTCATGTTTCAATTTATTAATCGATTCATGATTCAATTCATGATTCAATTCATGATTCATGATTCATGATTCGATTCATGATTCATGATTCAATTCATGATCCATGATTCATTTCATGATTCATGATTCATGATTCAATTCATGATTCAATTCATGATTCATGGTTCATGATTCATGATTCAATTCATAATTCAAGATTCATGATTAATGATTCAATTCATGATTCATAATTCATGATTCATGAATAAATTCATGATTCATAATTCATAATTCATGATTTGATTCATGATTCATGATTCAATTCATGATTCATGATTCATGATTCAATTCATGATTCATAATTCATGATTCGATTCATGATTCATGATTTATGATTCAATTCATGATTGATTATTGAATTCATGTTTCATGATTCATGATTCATGATTCAATTCATGATTCATGATTCGATTCATGATTCAATATTCATGATTCAATTCATGATTCATGATTCAATTCATGATTCGATTCATGAGTCAATATTCATGATTCAATTCATGATTCATGATTCAATTCATGATTCATGATTCATGATTCAATTCATGATTCATAATTCATGATTCATGATTCATGATTTATGATTCAATTCATGATTCGATTCATGATTCATGATTCAATTCATGATTCATGATTCATGATTCATGATTCAATTCATGATTCATGATTCGATTCATGATTTAATTCAAGATTCAAGATTCATGATTGAATTCATGATTCATGATTCATGATTCATGATTTAATTCATGATTCATGATTCATGATTCAATTCATGATTCAGGATTTATGATTCGATTCATGATTCTTGAATTATGATTCCATTCATGATTCATGATTCAATTCATGATTCATGATTCATGATTCATGATTCAATTCATGATTCATGTTTCAATTTATTAATCGATTCATGATTCAATTCATGATTCAATTCATGATTCATGATTCCATTCTTGATTCAGGATTAATGATTCAATTCATGATCCATGATTCATTTCATGATTCATGATTCATGATTCAATTCATGATTCAATTAATGATTCATGGTTCATGATTCATGATTCATGATTCAATTCATAATTCATGATTCATGATTCAATTTATAATTCATGATTCATGATTCAATTCATGATTCAATTCATGATTCATGATTCAATTCATGATTCATGATTTGATTCATGATTCATGATTCAATTCATTATTTATGATTCAATTCATGATTCATAATTCATGATTCATGATTCAATTCAAGATTCATGATTTATAATTCAATTCATGATTCGAATCCTGATTCAATTCATGATTCATGATTCTATTTATGATTCATGATTCATGATTCAATTCATGATTCATGATTCATGATTCATGATTCAATTCATGATTCATGATTCATTATTCGATTCCTGATTTATGATTCAATTCATGATTCAAGATTTAATTCATGATTCATGATTTGATTCATGATTCTTGATTCATGATTCATGATTCAATTCATGATTCATGATTCATGATTCATGATTCATGATTCAATTCATGATTCATGATTTAATTCATGATTCAATTCATGATTAATGATTCAATCCATGATTCATGATTCATGATTCATGATTCAATTCATGATTCATGATTCATTATTCGATTCCTGATTTATGATTCAATTCATGATTCAAGATTCAATTCATGATTCATGATTTGATTCATGATTCTTGATTCATGATTCATGATTCAATTCATGATTCATGATTCATGATTCATGATTCATGATTCAATTCATGATTTATGAATTAATTCATGATTCAATTCATGATTCATGATTCATGATTCAATTCATGATTCATAATTCATGATTCGATTCATGATTCATGATTTATGATTCAATTCATGATTCGATTCATGATTCATGATTCAATTCATGATTCATGATTCATGATTCATGATTCAATTCATGATTCATAATTCGATTCATGATTCAATATTCATGATTCAATTCATGATTCATGATTCGATTCATGATTCATGATTCATGATTTAATTCATGATTCATGATTCATGAATCATGATTCAATTCATGATTAAATTCATGATTTATGATACATGATTCAATTTATGATTCATTATTCATGATTCATGATTTAATTCATGATTCAATTCATGTTTAATGATTCAATCCATGATTCCATTCATGATTCATGATTCATGATTCAATTCATGATTCAATTCATGATTCATAATTCATGATTCATGATTTAATTCAAGATTCATGATTCATGATTGAATTCATGATTCATGATTCATGATTCATTATTTAATTCATGATTCATGATTCATGATTCAATTCATGATTCAGGATTTATGATTCGATTTATGATTCATGAATTATGATTCAATTCATGATTCATGATTCAATTCATGATTCATGATTTATTATTCATGATTCAATTCATGATTCATGTTTCAATTCATTAATCGATTCATGATTCAATTCATGATTCATGATTCGATTCATGATTCATGATTAATGATTCAATTCATGATCCATGATTCATTTCATAATTCATGATTCATGATTCAATTTATAATTCATGATTTATGATTCAATTCATGATTCAATTCATGATTCATGATTCAATTCATGATTTATGATTTGATTCATGATTCATGATTCAATTCATTATTTATGATTCAATTCATGATTCATAATTCATGATTCATGATTCAATTCAAGATTCATGATTTATAATTCAATTCATGATTCGAATCCTGATTCAATTCATGATTCATGATTCTATTTATGATTCATGATTCATGATTCAATTCATGATTCATGATTCATGATTTAATTCATGATTCATGATTCAATTCATGATTCATAATTCATGATTCAATTCAAGATTCATGATTCATGATTCAATTCATGATTCATGATTCATGATTTAATTCATGATTCATGATTCAATTCATGATTCAGGATTTATGAATCGATTCATGATTCATGATTCAATTTATGATTCATGATTCATGATTCAAGATTTAATTCATAATTCAATTCATGATTAATGATTCAATTCATGATTCCATTCATGATTCATGATTCATGATTCAATTCATGATTCATGATTCAATTCATGATTCATGATTTGATTCATGATTCATGATTCAATTCATTATTTATGATTCAATTCATGATTCATAATTCATGATTCATGATTCAATTCAAGATTCATGATTCATAATTCAAATTATGATTCGAATCCTGATTCAATTCATGATTCATGATTCGATTTATGATTCATGATTCATGATTCAATTCATGATTCATGATACATGATTCATGATTCAATTTATGATTCATGATTCATGATTCAATTCATGATTCATGATTTGATTCATGATTCTTGATTCATGATTCATGATTCAATTCATGATTCATGATTCATGATTCATGATTCAATTCATGATTCATGATTAATGATTCATGATTCAATTCATAATTCAGGATTCATGATTCAATTCATGATTCATGATTTATGATTCATGATTCAATTCATAATTCATGATTCATGATTCATGATTCAATTCATAATTCATGATTCATGATTCATAATTCAATTCATGATTTGAAACCTGATTCAATGCATGATTCATGATTCGATTTACGATTCATGATTCATGATTCAATTCATGTTTCATGATTCATGATTCATGATTCAATTCATGATTTATGATTCATGATTCGATTCATGATTCCTGATTCAAGATTCAATTCATGATTCATGATTCATGATTCAATTCATGATTCATGATTCGATTCATGATTCTTGATTCATGATTCATGATTCAATTCATGATTCATGATTTGATTCATGATTCAATTCATGATTCATGATTCGATTCATGATTCATGATTCAATTCATGATTCAAGATTCATGATTCGATTCATGATTCATGATTCATGAGTCGATTCATGATTCATGATTCGATTCATGATTCAATTCATGATTCATGATTCAATTCATGATTAATGCTTCATGATTCAATTCATGATTCATGATTCATGATTCAATTCATTATTCATGATTCATGATTCATGATTCAATTCATGATTCATGATTCATGATTCAATTCATGATTCATGATTCATGATTCAATTCATGATTCTTGATTCATGATTTATGATTCAATTCATGATTCATGATTCATGATTCATGATTCATGATTCAATTCATGATTCATGATTCATTATTCATGATTCATGATTCAATTCATGATTCATGATTCATGATTCAATTCATGATTCATGTTTCAATTTATTAATCGATTCATGATTCAATTCATGATTCAATTCATGATTCATGATTCATGATTCGATTCATGATTCATGATTCGATTCATGATTCATGATTCAATTCATGATCCATGATTCATTTCATGATTCATGATTCATGATTCAATTCATGATTCAATTCATGATTCATGGTTCATGATTCATGATTCAATTCATAATTCAAGATTCACGATTAATGATTCAATTCATGATTCATAATTCATGATTCATAAATAAATTCATGATTCATAATTCATAATTCATGATTTGATTCATGATTCATGATTCAATTCATGATTCATGATTCATGATTCAATTCATGATTCATAATTCATGATTCGATTCATGATTCATGATTTATGATTCAATTCATGATTCGATTCATGATTCATGATTCAATTCATGATTCATGATTCATGATTCATGATTCAATTCATGATTCATGATTCGATTCATGATTCAATATTCATGATTCAATTCATGATTCATGATTCAATTCATGATTCGATTCATGATTCAATATTCATGATTCAATTCATGATTCATGATTCAATTCATGATTCATGATTCATGATTCAATTCATGATTCATAATTCATGATTCATGATTCATGATTTATGATTCAATTCATGATTCGATTCATGATTCATGATTCAATTCATGATTCATGATTCATGATTCATGATTCAATTCATGGTTCATGATTCGATTCATGATTCAATATTCATGATTCAATTCATGATTCATGATTCGATTCATGATTCATGATTCATGATTCATGATTTAATTCATGATTCATGATTCATGAATCATGATTCAATTCATGATTAAATTCATGATTTATGATTCATGATTCAATTTATGATTCATTATTCATGATTCATGATTTAATTCATGATTCAATTCATGATTAATGATTCAATCCATGATTCCATTCATGATTCATGATTCATGATTCAATTCATGATTCAATTCATGATTCAATTCATGATTCATAATTCATGATTCATGATTTAATTCAAGATTCATGATTCATGATTGAATTCATGATTCATGATTCATGATTCATGATTTAATTCATGATTCATGATTCATGATTCAATTCATGATTCAGGATTTATGATTCGATTCATGATTCTTGAATTATGATTCCATTCATGATTCAATTCATGATTCATAATTCATGATTCATGATTCATGATTCAATTCATGATTCATGATTCATTATTCATGATTCATGATTCAATTCATGATTCATGATTCATGATTCAATTCATGATTCATGTTTCAATTTATTAATCGATTCATGATTCAATTCATGATTCAATTCATGATTCATGATTCATGATTCGATTCATGATTCATGATTCGATTCATGATTCATGATTCAATTCATGATCCATGATTCATTTCATGATTCATGATTCATGATTCAATTCATGATTCAATTCATGATTCATGGTTCATGATTCATGATTCAATTCATAATTCAAGATTCACGATTAATGATTCAATTCATGATTCATAATTCATGATTCATAAATAAATTCATGATTCATAATTCATAATTCATGATTTGATTCATGATTCATGATTCAATTCATGATTCATGATTCATGATTCAATTCATGATTCATAATTCATGATTCGATTCATGATTCATGATTTATGATTCAATTCATGATTCGATTCATGATTCATGATTCAATTCATGATTCATGATTCATGATTCATGATTCAATTCATGATTCATGATTCGATTCATGATTCAATATTCATGATTCAATTCATGATTCATGATTCAATTCATGATTCGATTCATGATTCAATATTCATGATTCAATTCATGATTCATGATTCAATTCATGATTCATGATTCATGATTCAATTCATGATTCATAATTCATGATTCATGATTCATGATTTATGATTCAATTCATGATTCGATTCATGATTCATGATTCAATTCATGATTCATGATTCATGATTCATGATTCAATTCATGGTTCATGATTCGATTCATGATTCAATATTCATGATTCAATTCATGATTCATGATTCGATTCATGATTCATGATTCATGATTCATGATTTAATTCATGATTCATGATTCATGATTCAATTCATGATTCATAATTCATGATTCATGATTCATGATTTATGATTCAATTCATGATTCGATTCATGATTCATGATTCAATTCATGATTCATGATTCATGATTCAATTCATGATTCATAATTCATGATTCATGATTCATGATTTATGATTCAATTCATGATTCGATTCATGATTCATGATTCAATTCATGATTCATGATTCATGATTCATGATTCAATTCATGGTTCATGATTCGATTCATGATTCAATATTCATGATTCAATTCATGATTCATGATTCGATTCATGATTCATGATTCATGATTCATGATTTAATTCATGATTCATGATTCATGAATCATGATTCAATTCATGATTAAATTCATGATTTATGATTCATGATTCAATTTATGATTCATTATTCATGATTCATGATTTAATTCATGATTCAATTCATGATTAATGATTCAATCCATGATTCCATTCATGATTCATGATTCATGATTCAATTCATGATTCAATTCATGATTCAATTCATGATTCATAATTCATGATTCATGATTTAATTCAAGATTCATGATTCATGATTGAATTCATGATTCATGATTCATGATTCATGATTTAATTCATGATTCATGATTCATGATTCAATTCATGATTCAGGATTTATGATTCGATTCATGATTCTTGAATTATGATTCCATTCATGATTCAATTCATGATTCATAATTCATGATTCATGATTCATGATTCAATTCATGATTCATGATTCATTATTCATGATTCATGATTCAATTCATGATTCATGATTCATGATTCAATTCATGATTCATGTTTCAATTTATTAATCGATTCATGATTCAATTCATGATTCAATTCATGATTCATGATTCATGATTCGATTCATGATTCATGATTCGATTCATGATTCATGATTCAATTCATGATCCATGATTCATTTCATGATTCATGATTCATGATTCAATTCATGATTCAATTCATGATTCATGGTTCATGATTCATGATTCAATTCATAATTCAAGATTCACGATTAATGATTCAATTCATGATTCATAATTCATGATTCATAAATAAATTCATGATTCATAATTCATAATTCATGATTTGATTCATGATTCATGATTCAATTCATGATTCATGATTCATGATTCAATTCATGATTCATAATTCATGATTCGATTCATGATTCATGATTTATGATTCAATTCATGATTCGATTCATGATTCATGATTCAATTCATGATTCATGATTCATGATTCATGATTCAATTCATGATTCATGATTCGATTCATGATTCAATATTCATGATTCAATTCATGATTCATGATTCAATTCATGATTCGATTCATGATTCAATATTCATGATTCAATTCATGATTCATGATTCAATTCATGATTCATGATTCATGATTCAATTCATGATTCATAATTCATGATTCATGATTCATGATTTATGATTCAATTCATGATTCGATTCATGATTCATGATTCAATTCATGATTCATGATTCATGATTCATGATTCAATTCATGGTTCATGATTCGATTCATGATTCAATATTCATGATTCAATTCATGATTCATGATTCGATTCATGATTCATGATTCATGATTCATGATTTAATTCATGATTCATGATTCATGAATCATGATTCAATTCATGATTAAATTCATGATTTATGATTCATGATTCAATTTATGATTCATTATTCATGATTCATGATTTAATTCATGATTCAATTCATGATTAATGATTCAATCCATGATTCCATTCATGATTCATGATTCATGATTCAATTCATGATTCAATTCATGATTCAATTCATGATTCATAATTCATGATTCATGATTTAATTCAAGATTCATGATTCATGATTGAATTCATGATTCATGATTCATGATTCATGATTTAATTCATGATTCATGATTCATGATTCAATTCATGATTCAGGATTTATGATTCGATTCATGATTCTTGAATTATGATTCCATTCATGATTCAATTCATGATTCATAATTCATGATTCATGATTTAATTCAAGATTCATGATTCATGATTGAATTCATGATTCATGATTCATGATTCATGATTTAATTCATGATTCATGATTCATGATTCAATTCATGATTCAGGATTTATGATTCGATTCATGATTCTTGAATTATGATTCCATTCATGATTCATGATTCAATTCATGATTCATGATTCATGATTCATGATTCAATTCATGATTCATGTTTCAATTCATTAATCGATTCATGATTCAATTCATGATTCATGATTCGATTCTTGATTCACGATTAATGATTCAATTCATGATCCATGATTCATTTCATGATTCATGATTCAATTCATGATTCAATTAATGATTCATGGTTCATGATTCATGATTCATGATTCAATTCATAATTCATGATTCATGATTCAATTTATAATTCATGATTCATGATTCAATTCATGATTCAATTCATGATTCATGATTCAATTCATGATTCATGATTTGATTCATGATTCATGATTCAATTCATTATTTATGATTCAATTCATGATTCATAATTCATGATTCATGATTCAATTCAAGATTCATGATTTATAATTCAATTCATGATTCGAATCCTGATTCAATTCATGATTCATGATTCTATTTATGATTCATGATTCATGATTCAATTCATGATTCATGATTCATGATTCATGATTCAATTCATGATTCATGATTCATTATTCGATTCCTGATTTATGATTCAATTCATGATTCAAGATTTAATTCATGATTCATGATTTGATTCATGATTCTTGATTCATGATTCATGATTCAATTCATGATTCATGATTCATGATTCATGATTCAATTCATGATTCATGATTTAATTCATGATTCAATTCATGATTCATGATTCATGCTTCAATTCATGATTCATAATTCATGATTCGATTCATGATTCATGATTTATGATTCAATTCATGATTTGATTCATGATTCATGATTCAATTCATGATTCATGATTCATGATTCATGATTCAATTCATGATTCATGATTCGATTCATGATTCAATATTCATGATTCAATTCATGATTCATGATTCGATTCATGATTCATGATTCATGATTCATGATTTAATTCATGATTCATGATTCATGAATCATGATTCAATTCATGATTAAATTCATGATTTATGATTCATGATTCATGATTTAATTCAAGATTCATGATTCATGATTGAATTCATGATTAAATTCATGATTCATAATTCATGATTCATGATTTAATTCAAGATTCATGATTCATGATTCAATTCATGATTCAGTTAATGATTCATGGTTCATGATTCATGATTCATGATTCAATTCATAATTCATGATTCATGATTCAATTTATAATTCATGATTCATGATTCAATTCATGATTCATGATTCAATTCATGATTCATGATTCAATTCATGATTCATGATTTCATTCATGATTAATGATTCAATTCATTATTTATGATTCAATTCATGATTCATAATTCATGATTCATGATTCAATTCAAGATTCATGATTTATAATTCAATTCATGATTCGAATCCTGATTCAATTCATGATTCATGATTCTATTTATGATTCATGATTCATGATTCAATTCATGATTCATGATTCATGATTCATGATTCAATTCATGATTCATGATTCATTATTCGATTCCTGATTCATGATTCAATTCATGATTCAAGATTCAATTCATGATTCATGATCTGATTCATGATTCTTGATTCATGATTCATGATTCAATTCATGATTCATGATTTAATTCATGATTCAATTCATGATTAATGATTCAATCCATGATTCCATTCATGATTAATGATTCATGATTCAATTCATGATTCATGATTCAATTCATGATTCATGATTTAATTCATGATTCATGATTCAATTCATGATTCATGATTTGATTCATGATTCATGATTAAATTCATGATTCATAATTCATGATTCATGATTCAATTCAAGGTTCATGATTCATGATTCAATTCATGATTCATGATTCATGATTCATGATTTAATTCATGATTCATGATTCATGATTCAATTCATGATTCAGGATTTATGATTCGATTCATGATTCATGAATTATGATTCAATTCATGATTCATGATTCAATTCATGATTCATGATTCATGATTCATGATTCATGATTCAATTCATGATTCATGTTTCAATTCATTAATCGATTCATGATTCAATTCATGATTCATGATTCGATTCATGATTCATGATTAATGATTCAATTCATGATCCATGATTCATTTCAGGATTCATGATTCATGATTTAATTCATGATTCAATTCATGATTCATGGTTCATGATTCATGATTCATGATTCAATTCATGATTCAGGATTTATGATTCGATTCATGATTCATGATTCAATTCATGATTCATGATTTGATTCATGATTCATGATTCAATTCATTATTTATGATTCAATTCATGATTCATAATTCATGATTCATGATTCAATTCAAGATTCATGATTCATAATTCAATTCATGATTCGAATCCTGATTCAATTCATGATTCATGATTCGATTTATGATTCATGATTCATGATTCAATTCATGATTTATGATTCATTATTCGATTCCTGATTCATGATTCAATTCATGATTCATGATTCAATTCATGATTCGATTCATGATTCTTGATTCATGATTCATGATTCAATTCATGATTTATGATTCATGATTCATGATTCATGATTCAATTCATGATTCATGATTCATGATTCAATTCATAATTCAGGATTCATGATTCAATTCATGATTCATGATTTATGATTCATGATTCAATTCATAATTCATGATTCATGATTCATGATTCAATTCATAATTCATGATTCATGATTCATAATTCAATTCATGATTCGAATCCAGATTCAATGCATGATTCACGATTCGATTTATGATTCATGATTCATGATTCAATTCATGATTCATTATTCGATTCCTGATTCATGATTCATGATTCAATTCATGATTTATGATTCATGATTCAATTCATGATTCATGATTCATGATTCAATTCATGATTCATGATTCGATTCATGATTCTTGATTCATGATTCATGATTCAATTCATGATTCATGATTCATGATTCAATTCATGATTCATGATTCTTGATTCATGATTCATGATTCATGATTTAATTCATAATTGATGATTCATGATTCAATTCATGATTCATGCTTTAATTCATAATTCATGATTCATGATTCATGATTTAATTCATGATTCATGATTCAATTCATGATTCATAATTCATGATTCAATTCAAGATTCATGATTCATGATTCAATTCATGATTCATGATTCATGATTCATGATTTAATTCATGATTCATGATTCAATTCATGATTCAGGATTTATGAATCGATTCATGATTCATGATTCAATTTATGATTCATGATTCGATTCATGATTCAATATTCATGATTCAATTCATGATTCATTATTCGATTCATGATTCATGATTCATGATTTAATTCATGATTCATGATTCTTGAATCATGATTCAATTCATGATTAAATTCATGATTCATGATTCAATTTATGATTTATGATTCATGATTCATGATTTAATTCTTAATTCAAATTATGATTAATGATTCAATTCATGATTCCATTCATGATTCATGATTCATGATTCAATTCATGATTCATGATTCAATTCATGATTCATGATTTGATTCATGATTCATGATTCAATTCATTATTTATGATTCAATTCATGATTCATAATTCATGATTCATGATTCAATTCAAGAATTATGATTCATAATTCAAATTATGATTCGAATCCTGATTCAATTCATGATTCATGATTCGATTTATGATTCATGATTCATGATTCAATTCATGATTCATGATTCATGATTCATGATTCAATTCATGATTCATGATTCATTATTCGATTCCTGATTCATGATTCAATTTATGATTCATGATTCATGATTCAATTCATGATTCATGATTTGATTCATGATTCTTGATTCATGATTCATGATTCAATTCATGATTCATGATTCATGATTCATGATTCAATTCATGATTCATGATTTATGATTCATGATTCAATTCATAATTCATGATTCATGATTCATGATTCAATTCATAATTCATGATTCATGATTCATAATTCAATTCATGATTTGAAACCTGATTCAATGCATGATTAATGATTCGATTTATGATTCATGATTCATGATTCAATTCATGTTTCATGATTCATGATTCATGATTCAATTCATGATTTATGATTCATGATTCGATTCATGATTCCTGATTCAAGATTCAATTCATGATTCATGATTCATGATTCAATTCATGATTCATGATTCGATTCATGATTCTTGATTCATGATTCATGATTCAATTCATGATTCATGATTCATGATTCATGATTCGATTCATGATTCATGATTCAATTCATGATTCAAGATTCATGATTCGATTCATGATTTATGATTCATGAGTCGATTCATGATTCATGATTCGATTCATGATTCAATTCATGAGTCATGATTCAATTCATGATTCATGCTTCATGATTCAATTCATGATTCATGATTCATGATTCAATTCATTATTCATGATTCATGATTCATGATTCAATTCATGATTCATGATTCATGATTCAATTCATGATTCATGATTCATGATTCAATTCATGATTCATGATTCATGATTCATGATTCAATTCATGATTCATGATTCATGATTCATGATTCATGATTCAATTCATGACTCATGATTCATTATTCATGATTCATGATTCAATTCATGATTCATGATTCATGATTCAATTCATGATTCATGTTTCAATTTATTAATCGATTCATGATTCAATTCATGATTCAATTCATGATTCATGATTCATGATTCGATTCATGATTCATAATTCAATTCATGATCCATGATTCATTTCATGATTCATGATTCATGATTCAATTCATGATTCAATTCATGATTCATGATTCAATTCATGATTCAATTCATGATTCATGGTTCATGATTCATGATTCAATTCATAATTCAAGATTCATGATTAATGATTCAATTCATGATTCATAATTCATGATTCATGATTCAATTCATGATTCATGATTCATGATTCAATTCATGATTCATGATTCATGATTCAATTCATGATTCATGATTCATGATTCATGATTCAATTCATGATTCATGATTCATGATTCATGATTCATGATTCAATTCATGACTCATGATTCATTATTCATGATTCATGATTCAATTCATGATTCATGATTCATGATTCAATTCATGATTCATGTTTCAATTTATTAATCGATTCATGATTCAATTCATGATTCAATTCATGATTCATGATTCATGATTCGATTCTTGATTCATAATTCAATTCATGATCCATGATTCATTTCATGATTCATGATTCATGATTCAATTCATGATTCAATTCATGATTCATGGTTCATGATTCATGATTCAATTCATAATTCAAGATTCATGATTAATGATTCAATTCATGATTCATAATTCATGAATCATGAATTGAATCATGAATCATGAATCATGAATCATGAATTGAATCATGAATCATGAATCAAATCATGAATCTTAAATCATGAATTGAATCATGAATCATAAATTGAATCATGAATCATGAATCATGAATCGAATCATGAATCATGAATTAAGAATCATGAATCGAATCTTGAATCATGAATTGAATCATGAATCATGAATCATGAATTATGAATTGAATCATGAATCATGAATTGAATCATGAATCATGAATCATGATACATGAATCATGAATTGAATCATGAATCATGAATCATGAATTGAATCATGAATTGAATCATGAATCATTAATCATGAATTGAATCATGAATTGAATCATGAATCATGAATCATGAATTGAATCATGAATCATGATTTGAAACCTGATTCAATGCATGATTCATGATTCGATTTACGATTCATGATTCATGATTCAATTCATGTTTCATGATTCATGATTCATGATTCAATTCATGATTTATGATTCATGATTCGATTCATGATTCCTGATTCAAGATTCAATTCATGATTCATGATTCATGATTCAATTCATGATTCATGATTCGATTCATGATTCTTGATTCATGATTCATGATTCAATTCATGATTCATGATTTGATTCATGATTCAATTCATGATTCATGATTCGATTCATGATTCATGATTCAATTCATGATTCAAGATTCATGATTCGATTCATGATTCATGATTCATGAGTCGATTCATGATTCATGATTCGATTCATGATTCAATTCATGATTCATGATTCAATTCATGATTAATGCTTCATGATTCAATTCATGATTCATGATTCATGATTCAATTCATTATTCATGATTCATGATTCATGATTCAATTCATGATTCATGATTCATGATTCAATTCATGATTCATGATTCATGATTCAATTCATGATTCTTGATTCATGATTTATGATTCAATTCATGATTCATGATTCATGATTCATGATTCATGATTCAATTCATGATTCATGATTCATTATTCATGATTCATGATTCAATTCATGATTCATGATTCATGATTCAATTCATGATTCATGTTTCAATTTATTAATCGATTCATGATTCAATTCATGATTCAATTCATGATTCATGATTCATGATTCGATTCATGATTCATGATTCGATTCATGATTCATGATTCAATTCATGATCCATGATTCATTTCATGATTCATGATTCATGATTCAATTCATGATTCAATTCATGATTCATGGTTCATGATTCATGATTCAATTCATAATTCAAGATTCACGATTAATGATTCAATTCATGATTCATAATTCATGATTCATAAATAAATTCATGATTCATAATTCATAATTCATGATTTGATTCATGATTCATGATTCAATTCATGATTCATGATTCATGATTCAATTCATGATTCATAATTCATGATTCGATTCATGATTCATGATTTATGATTCAATTCATGATTCGATTCATGATTCATGATTCAATTCATGATTCATGATTCATGATTCATGATTCAATTCATGATTCATGATTCGATTCATGATTCAATATTCATGATTCAATTCATGATTCATGATTCAATTCATGATTCGATTCATGATTCAATATTCATGATTCAATTCATGATTCATGATTCAATTCATGATTCATGATTCATGATTCAATTCATGATTCATAATTCATGATTCATGATTCATGATTTATGATTCAATTCATGATTCGATTCATGATTCATGATTCAATTCATGATTCATGATTCATGATTCATGATTCAATTCATGGTTCATGATTCGATTCATGATTCAATATTCATGATTCAATTCATGATTCATGATTCGATTCATGATTCATGATTCATGATTCATGATTTAATTCATGATTCATGATTCATGAATCATGATTCAATTCATGATTAAATTCATGATTTATGATTCATGATTCAATTTATGATTCATTATTCATGATTCATGATTTAATTCATGATTCAATTCATGATTAATGATTCAATCCATGATTCCATTCATGATTCATGATTCATGATTCAATTCATGATTCAATTCATGATTCAATTCATGATTCATAATTCATGATTCATGATTTAATTCAAGATTCATGATTCATGATTGAATTCATGATTCATGATTCATGATTCATGATTTAATTCATGATTCATGATTCATGATTCAATTCATGATTCAGGATTTATGATTCGATTCATGATTCTTGAATTATGATTCCATTCATGATTCAATTCATGATTCATAATTCATGATTCATGATTCATGATTCAATTCATGATTCATGATTCATTATTCATGATTCATGATTCAATTCATGATTCATGATTCATGATTCAATTCATGATTCATGTTTCAATTTATTAATCGATTCATGATTCAATTCATGATTCAATTCATGATTCATGATTCATGATTCGATTCATGATTCATGATTCGATTCATGATTCATGATTCAATTCATGATCCATGATTCATTTCATGATTCATGATTCATGATTCAATTCATGATTCAATTCATGATTCATGGTTCATGATTCATGATTCAATTCATAATTCAAGATTCACGATTAATGATTCAATTCATGATTCATAATTCATGATTCATAAATAAATTCATGATTCATAATTCATAATTCATGATTTGATTCATGATTCATGATTCAATTCATGATTCATGATTCATGATTCAATTCATGATTCATAATTCATGATTCGATTCATGATTCATGATTTATGATTCAATTCATGATTCGATTCATGATTCATGATTCAATTCATGATTCATGATTCATGATTCATGATTCAATTCATGATTCATGATTCGATTCATGATTCAATATTCATGATTCAATTCATGATTCATGATTCAATTCATGATTCGATTCATGATTCAATATTCATGATTCAATTCATGATTCATGATTCAATTCATGATTCATGATTCATGATTCAATTCATGATTCATAATTCATGATTCATGATTCATGATTTATGATTCAATTCATGATTCGATTCATGATTCATGATTCAATTCATGATTCATGATTCATGATTCATGATTCAATTCATGGTTCATGATTCGATTCATGATTCAATATTCATGATTCAATTCATGATTCATGATTCGATTCATGATTCATGATTCATGATTCATGATTTAATTCATGATTCATGATTCATGATTCAATTCATGATTCATAATTCATGATTCATGATTCATGATTTATGATTCAATTCATGATTCGATTCATGATTCATGATTCAATTCATGATTCATGATTCATGATTCAATTCATGATTCATAATTCATGATTCATGATTCATGATTTATGATTCAATTCATGATTCGATTCATGATTCATGATTCAATTCATGATTCATGATTCATGATTCATGATTCAATTCATGGTTCATGATTCGATTCATGATTCAATATTCATGATTCAATTCATGATTCATGATTCGATTCATGATTCATGATTCATGATTCATGATTTAATTCATGATTCATGATTCATGAATCATGATTCAATTCATGATTAAATTCATGATTTATGATTCATGATTCAATTTATGATTCATTATTCATGATTCATGATTTAATTCATGATTCAATTCATGATTAATGATTCAATCCATGATTCCATTCATGATTCATGATTCATGATTCAATTCATGATTCAATTCATGATTCAATTCATGATTCATAATTCATGATTCATGATTTAATTCAAGATTCATGATTCATGATTGAATTCATGATTCATGATTCATGATTCATGATTTAATTCATGATTCATGATTCATGATTCAATTCATGATTCAGGATTTATGATTCGATTCATGATTCTTGAATTATGATTCCATTCATGATTCAATTCATGATTCATAATTCATGATTCATGATTCATGATTCAATTCATGATTCATGATTCATTATTCATGATTCATGATTCAATTCATGATTCATGATTCATGATTCAATTCATGATTCATGTTTCAATTTATTAATCGATTCATGATTCAATTCATGATTCAATTCATGATTCATGATTCATGATTCGATTCATGATTCATGATTCGATTCATGATTCATGATTCAATTCATGATCCATGATTCATTTCATGATTCATGATTCATGATTCAATTCATGATTCAATTCATGATTCATGGTTCATGATTCATGATTCAATTCATAATTCAAGATTCACGATTAATGATTCAATTCATGATTCATAATTCATGATTCATAAATAAATTCATGATTCATAATTCATAATTCATGATTTGATTCATGATTCATGATTCAATTCATGATTCATGATTCATGATTCAATTCATGATTCATAATTCATGATTCGATTCATGATTCATGATTTATGATTCAATTCATGATTCGATTCATGATTCATGATTCAATTCATGATTCATGATTCATGATTCATGATTCAATTCATGATTCATGATTCGATTCATGATTCAATATTCATGATTCAATTCATGATTCATGATTCAATTCATGATTCGATTCATGATTCAATATTCATGATTCAATTCATGATTCATGATTCAATTCATGATTCATGATTCATGATTCAATTCATGATTCATAATTCATGATTCATGATTCATGATTTATGATTCAATTCATGATTCGATTCATGATTCATGATTCAATTCATGATTCATGATTCATGATTCATGATTCAATTCATGGTTCATGATTCGATTCATGATTCAATATTCATGATTCAATTCATGATTCATGATTCGATTCATGATTCATGATTCATGATTCATGATTTAATTCATGATTCATGATTCATGAATCATGATTCAATTCATGATTAAATTCATGATTTATGATTCATGATTCAATTTATGATTCATTATTCATGATTCATGATTTAATTCATGATTCAATTCATGATTAATGATTCAATCCATGATTCCATTCATGATTCATGATTCATGATTCAATTCATGATTCAATTCATGATTCAATTCATGATTCATAATTCATGATTCATGATTTAATTCAAGATTCATGATTCATGATTGAATTCATGATTCATGATTCATGATTCATGATTTAATTCATGATTCATGATTCATGATTCAATTCATGATTCAGGATTTATGATTCGATTCATGATTCTTGAATTATGATTCCATTCATGATTCAATTCATGATTCATAATTCATGATTCATGATTTAATTCAAGATTCATGATTCATGATTGAATTCATGATTCATGATTCATGATTCATGATTTAATTCATGATTCATGATTCATGATTCAATTCATGATTCAGGATTTATGATTCGATTCATGATTCTTGAATTATGATTCCATTCATGATTCATGATTCAATTCATGATTCATGATTCATGATTCATGATTCAATTCATGATTCATGTTTCAATTCATTAATCGATTCATGATTCAATTCATGATTCATGATTCGATTCTTGATTCACGATTAATGATTCAATTCATGATCCATGATTCATTTCATGATTCATGATTCAATTCATGATTCAATTAATGATTCATGGTTCATGATTCATGATTCATGATTCAATTCATAATTCATGATTCATGATTCAATTTATAATTCATGATTCATGATTCAATTCATGATTCAATTCATGATTCATGATTCAATTCATGATTCATGATTTGATTCATGATTCATGATTCAATTCATTATTTATGATTCAATTCATGATTCATAATTCATGATTCATGATTCAATTCAAGATTCATGATTTATAATTCAATTCATGATTCGAATCCTGATTCAATTCATGATTCATGATTCTATTTATGATTCATGATTCATGATTCAATTCATGATTCATGATTCATGATTCATGATTCAATTCATGATTCATGATTCATTATTCGATTCCTGATTTATGATTCAATTCATGATTCAAGATTTAATTCATGATTCATGATTTGATTCATGATTCTTGATTCATGATTCATGATTCAATTCATGATTCATGATTCATGATTCATGATTCATGATTCAATTCATGATTCATGATTTAATTCATGATTCAATTCATGATTCATGATTCATGCTTCAATTCATGATTCATAATTCATGATTCGATTCATGATTCATGATTTATGATTCAATTCATGATTTGATTCATGATTCATGATTCAATTCATGATTCATGATTCATGATTCATGATTCAATTCATGATTCATGATTCGATTCATGATTCAATATTCATGATTCAATTCATGATTCATGATTCGATTCATGATTCATGATTCATGATTCATGATTTAATTCATGATTCATGATTCATGAATCATGATTCAATTCATGATTAAATTCATGATTTATGATTCATGATTCATGATTTAATTCAAGATTCATGATTCATGATTGAATTCATGATTAAATTCATGATTCATAATTCATGATTCATGATTTAATTCAAGATTCATGATTCATGATTCAATTCATGATTCAGTTAATGATTCATGGTTCATGATTCATGATTCATGATTCAATTCATAATTCATGATTCATGATTCAATTTATAATTCATGATTCATGATTCAATTCATGATTCATGATTCAATTCATGATTCATGATTCAATTCATGATTCATGATTTCATTCATGATTAATGATTCAATTCATTATTTATGATTCAATTCATGATTCATAATTCATGATTCATGATTCAATTCAAGATTCATGATTTATAATTCAATTCATGATTCGAATCCTGATTCAATTCATGATTCATGATTCTATTTATGATTCATGATTCATGATTCAATTCATGATTCATGATTCATGATTCATGATTCAATTCATGATTCATGATTCATTATTCGATTCCTGATTCATGATTCAATTCATGATTCAAGATTCAATTCATGATTCATGATCTGATTCATGATTCTTGATTCATGATTCATGATTCAATTCATGATTCATGATTTAATTCATGATTCAATTCATGATTAATGATTCAATCCATGATTCCATTCATGATTAATGATTCATGATTCAATTCATGATTCATGATTCAATTCATGATTCATGATTTAATTCATGATTCATGATTCAATTCATGATTCATGATTTGATTCATGATTCATGATTAAATTCATGATTCATAATTCATGATTCATGATTCAATTCAAGGTTCATGATTCATGATTCAATTCATGATTCATGATTCATGATTCATGATTTAATTCATGATTCATGATTCATGATTCAATTCATGATTCAGGATTTATGATTCGATTCATGATTCATGAATTATGATTCAATTCATGATTCATGATTCAATTCATGATTCATGATTCATGATTCATGATTCATGATTCAATTCATGATTCATGTTTCAATTCATTAATCGATTCATGATTCAATTCATGATTCATGATTCGATTCATGATTCATGATTAATGATTCAATTCATGATCCATGATTCATTTCATGATTCATGATTCATGATTTAATTCATGATTCAATTCATGATTCATGGTTCATGATTCATGATTCATGATTCAATTCATGATTCAGGATTTATGATTCGATTCATGATTCATGATTCAATTCATGATTCATGATTTGATTCATGATTCATGATTCAATTCATTATTTATGATTCAATTCATGATTCATAATTCATGATTCATGATTCAATTCAAGATTCATGATTCATAATTCAATTCATGATTCGAATCCTGATTCAATTCATGATTCATGATTCGATTTATGATTCATGATTCATGATTCAATTCATGATTTATGATTCATTATTCGATTCCTGATTCATGATTCAATTCATGATTCATGATTCAATTCATGATTCGATTCATGATTCTTGATTCATGATTCATGATTCAATTCATGATTTATGATTCATGATTCATGATTCATGATTCAATTCATGATTCATGATTCATGATTCAATTCATAATTCAGGATTCATGATTCAATTCATGATTCATGATTTATGATTCATGATTCAATTCATAATTCATGATTCATGATTCATGATTCAATTCATAATTCATGATTCATGATTCATAATTCAATTCATGATTCGAATCCAGATTCAATGCATGATTCACGATTCGATTTATGATTCATGATTCATGATTCAATTCATGATTCATTATTCGATTCCTGATTCATGATTCATGATTCAATTCATGATTTATGATTCATGATTCAATTCATGATTCATGATTCATGATTCAATTCATGATTCATGATTCGATTCATGATTCTTGATTCATGATTCATGATTCAATTCATGATTCATGATTCATGATTCAATTCATGATTCATGATTCTTGATTCATGATTCATGATTCATGATTTAATTCATAATTGATGATTCATGATTCAATTCATGATTCATGCTTTAATTCATAATTCATGATTCATGATTCATGATTTAATTCATGATTCATGATTCAATTCATGATTCATAATTCATGATTCAATTCAAGATTCATGATTCATGATTCAATTCATGATTCATGATTCATGATTCATGATTTAATTCATGATTCATGATTCAATTCATGATTCAGGATTTATGAATCGATTCATGATTCATGATTCAATTTATGATTCATGATTCGATTCATGATTCAATATTCATGATTCAATTCATGATTCATTATTCGATTCATGATTCATGATTCATGATTTAATTCATGATTCATGATTCTTGAATCATGATTCAATTCATGATTAAATTCATGATTCATGATTCAATTTATGATTTATGATTCATGATTCATGATTTAATTCTTAATTCAAATTATGATTAATGATTCAATTCATGATTCCATTCATGATTCATGATTCATGATTCAATTCATGATTCATGATTCAATTCATGATTCATGATTTGATTCATGATTCATGATTCAATTCATTATTTATGATTCAATTCATGATTCATAATTCATGATTCATGATTCAATTCAAGAATTATGATTCATAATTCAAATTATGATTCGAATCCTGATTCAATTCATGATTCATGATTCGATTTATGATTCATGATTCATGATTCAATTCATGATTCATGATTCATGATTCATGATTCAATTCATGATTCATGATTCATTATTCGATTCCTGATTCATGATTCAATTTATGATTCATGATTCATGATTCAATTCATGATTCATGATTTGATTCATGATTCTTGATTCATGATTCATGATTCAATTCATGATTCATGATTCATGATTCATGATTCAATTCATGATTCATGATTTATGATTCATGATTCAATTCATAATTCATGATTCATGATTCATGATTCAATTCATAATTCATGATTCATGATTCATAATTCAATTCATGATTTGAAACCTGATTCAATGCATGATTAATGATTCGATTTATGATTCATGATTCATGATTCAATTCATGTTTCATGATTCATGATTCATGATTCAATTCATGATTTATGATTCATGATTCGATTCATGATTCCTGATTCAAGATTCAATTCATGATTCATGATTCATGATTCAATTCATGATTCATGATTCGATTCATGATTCTTGATTCATGATTCATGATTCAATTCATGATTCATGATTCATGATTCATGATTCGATTCATGATTCATGATTCAATTCATGATTCAAGATTCATGATTCGATTCATGATTTATGATTCATGAGTCGATTCATGATTCATGATTCGATTCATGATTCAATTCATGAGTCATGATTCAATTCATGATTCATGCTTCATGATTCAATTCATGATTCATGATTCATGATTCAATTCATTATTCATGATTCATGATTCATGATTCAATTCATGATTCATGATTCATGATTCAATTCATGATTCATGATTCATGATTCAATTCATGATTCATGATTCATGATTCATGATTCAATTCATGATTCATGATTCATGATTCATGATTCATGATTCAATTCATGACTCATGATTCATTATTCATGATTCATGATTCAATTCATGATTCATGATTCATGATTCAATTCATGATTCATGTTTCAATTTATTAATCGATTCATGATTCAATTCATGATTCAATTCATGATTCATGATTCATGATTCGATTCATGATTCATAATTCAATTCATGATCCATGATTCATTTCATGATTCATGATTCATGATTCAATTCATGATTCAATTCATGATTCATGATTCAATTCATGATTCAATTCATGATTCATGGTTCATGATTCATGATTCAATTCATAATTCAAGATTCATGATTAATGATTCAATTCATGATTCATAATTCATGATTCATGATTCAATTCAGGATTCATGATTCATGATTCAATTCATGATTCATGATTCATGATTCAATTCATGATTCATGATTCATGATTCATGATTCAATTCATGATTCATGATTCATGATTCATGATTCATGATTCAATTCATGACTCATGATTCATTATTCATGATTCATGATTCAATTCATGATTCATGATTCATGATTCAATTCATGATTCATGTTTCAATTTATTAATCGATTCATGATTCAATTCATGATTCAATTCATGATTCATGATTCATGATTCGATTCTTGATTCATAATTCAATTCATGATCCATGATTCATTTCATGATTCATGATTCATGATTCAATTCATGATTCAATTCATGATTCATGGTTCATGATTCATGATTCAATTCATAATTCAAGATTCATGATTAATGATTCAATTCATGATTCATAATTCATGAATCATGAATTGAATCATGAATCATGAATCATGAATCATGAATTGAATCATGAATCATGAATCAAATCATGAATCTTAAATCATGAATTGAATCATGAATCATAAATTGAATCATGAATCATGAATCATGAATCGAATCATGAATCATGAATTAAGAATCATGAATCGAATCTTGAATCATGAATTGAATCATGAATCATGAATCATGAATTATGAATTGAATCATGAATCATGAATTGAATCATGAATCATGAATCATGATACATGAATCATGAATTGAATCATGAATCATGAATCATGAATTGAATCATGAATCATGAATCATGAATTGAATCAGGATTCAAATCATGTATTGAATCATGAATCATGAATCTTGAATCATGAATCATGAATTGAATCATGAATCATGGATTATGAATCGAATCATGAATCATGAATCAAGAATCATGAATTGAATCATGAATCATGAATTGAATCATGAATCATGATTAAATTCATGATTTATGATTCATGATTCAATTTATGATTCATTATTCATGATTCATGATTTAATTCATGATTAAATTCATGATTTATGATTCATGATTCAATTTATGATTCATTATTCATGATTCATGATTTAATTCATGATTCAATTCATGATTAATGATTCAATCCATGATTCCATTCATGATTCATGATTCATGATTCAATTCATGATTCATGATTCAATTCATGATTCAATTCATGATTCATAATTCATGATTCATGATTTAATTCAAGATTCATGATTCATGATTTAATTCATGATTCATGATTTAATTCATGATTCATGATTCATGATTCAATTCATGAATCAGGATTTATGATTCGATTCATGATTCATGAATTATGATTCAATTCATGATTCTTGATTCAATTCATGATTCATGATTCATGATTCAATTCATGATTCATGTTTCAAATCATTAATCGATTCATGATTCAATTCATGATTTAATTCATGATTCATGATTCGATTCATGATTAATGATTCAATTCATGATCCATGATTCATTTCATGATTCATGATTCATGATTCAATTCATGATTCAGTTAATGATTCATGGTTCATGATTCATGATTCATGATTGAATTCATAATTCATGATTCATGATTCAATTTATAATTCATGATTCATGATTCAATTCATGATTCATGATTCAATTCATGATTCATGATTCAATTCATGATTCATGATTTCATTCATGATTAATGATTCAATTCATTATTTATGATTCAATTCATGATTCATAATTCATGATTCATGATTCAATTCAAGATTCATGATTTATAATTCAATTCATGATTCGAATCCTGATTCAATTCATGATTCATGATTCTATTTATGATTCATGATTCATGATTCAATTCATGATTCATGATTCATGATTCAATTCATGATTCATGATTCATTATTCGATTCCTGATTCATGATTCAATTCATGATTCAAGATTCAATTCATGATTCATGATCTGATTCATGATTCTTGATTCATGATTCATGATTCAATTCATGATTCATGATTTAATTCATGATTCAATTCATGATTAATGATTCAATCCATGATTCCATTCATGATTAATGATTCATGATTCAATTCATGATTCATGATTCAATTCATGATTCATGATTTAATTCATGATTCATGATTTAATTCATGATTCATGATTCAATTCATGATTCATGATTTGATTCATGATTCATGATTTGATTCATGATTCATGATTCAATTCATGATTCATAATTCATGATTCATGATTCAATTCAAGGTTCATGATTCATGATTCAATTCATGATTCATGATTCATGATTCATGATTTAATTCATGATTCATGATTCATGATTCAATTCATGATTCAGGATTTATGATTCGATTCATGATTCATGAATTATGATTCAATTCATGATTCATGATTCAATTCATGATTCATGATTCATGATTCATGATTCATGATTCAATTCATGATTCATGTTTCAATTCATTAATCGATTCATGATTCAATTCATGATTCATGATTCGATTCATGATTCATGATTAATGATTCAATTCATGATCCATGATTCATTTCATGATTCATGATTCATGATTCAATTCATGATTCAATTCATGATTCATGGTTCATGATTCATGATTCATGATTCAATTCATGATTCAGGATTTATGATTCGATTCATGATTCATGATTCAATTCATGATTCATGATTTGATTCATGATTCATGATTCAATTCATTATTTATGATTCAATTCATGATTCATAATTCATGATTCATGATTCAATTCAAGATTCATGATTCATAATTCAATTCATGATTCGAATCCTGATTCAATTCATGATTCATGATTCGATTTATGATTCATGATTCATGATTCAATTCATGATTCATGATTCATTATTCGATTCCTGATTCATGATTCAATTCATGATTCATGATTCAATTCATGATTCGATTCATGATTCTTGATTCATGATTCATGATTCAATTCATGATTTATGATTCATGATTCATGATTCATGATTCAATTCATGATTCATGATTCATGATTCAATTCATAATTCAGGATTCATGATTCAATTCATGATTCATGATTTATGATTCATGATTCAATTCATAATTCATGATTCATGATTCATGATTCAATTCATAATTCATGATTCATGATTCATAATTCAATTCATGATTCGAATCCAGATTCAATGCATGATTCACGATTCGAATTATGATTCATGATTCATGATTCAATTCATGACTCATGATTCATGATTCATGATTCAATTCATGATTCATTATTCGATTCCTGATTCATGATTCATGATTCAATTCATGATTTATGATTCATGATTCAATTCATGATTCATGATTCATGATTCAATTCATGATTCATGATTCGATTCATGATTCTTGATTCATGATTCATGATTCAATTCATGATTCATGATTCATGATTCATGATTCAATTCATGATTCATGATTCTTGATTCATGATTCATGATTCATGATTTAATTCATAATTGATGATTCATGATTCAATTCATGATTCATGCTTTAATTCATAATTCATGATTCATGATTCATGATTCAATTCATGATTCATGATTCAATTCATGATTCATAATTCATGATTCAATTCAAGATTCATGATTCATGATTCAATTCATGATTCATGATTCATGATTCATGATTTAATTCATGATTCATGATTCAATTCATGATTCAGGATTTATGAATCGATTCATGATTCATAATTCAATTTATGATTCATGATTCGATTCATGATTCAATATTCATGATTCAATTCATGATTCATTATTCGATTCATGATTCATGATTAATGATTCAATTCATGATCCATGATTCATTTCATGATTCATGATTCATGATTCAATTCATGATTCAATTCATGATTCATGGTTCATGATTCATGATTCATGATTCAATTCATGATTCAGGATTTATGATTCAATTCATGATTCATGATTCAATTCATGATTCATGATTTGATTCATGATTCATGATTCAATTCATTATTTATGATTCAATTCATGATTCATAATTCATGATTCATGATTCAATTCAAGATTCATGATTCATAATTCAATTCATGATTCGAATCCTGATTCAATTCATGATTCATGATTCGATTTATGATTCATGATTCATGATTCAATTCATGATTCATGATTCATTATTCGATTCCTGATTCATGATTCAATTCATGATTCATGATTCAATTCATGATTCGATTCATGATTCTTGATTCATGATTCATGATTCAATTCATGATTTATGATTCATGATTCATGATTCATGATTCAATTCATGATTCATGATTCATGATTCAATTCATAATTCAGGATTCATGATTCAATTCATGATTCATGATTTATGATTCATGATTCAATTCATAATTCATGATTCATGATTCATGATTCAATTCATAATTCATGATTCATGATTCATAATTCAATTCATGATTCGAATCCAGATTCAATGCATGATTCACGATTCGATTTATGATTCATGATTCATGATTCAATTCATGATTCATTATTCGATTCCTGATTCATGATTCATGATTCAATTCATGATTTATGATTCATGATTCAATTCATGATTCATGATTCATGATTCAATTCATGATTCATGATTCGATTCATGATTCTTGATTCATGATTCATGATTCAATTCATGATTCATGATTCATGATTCAATTCATGATTCATGATTCTTGATTCATGATTCATGATTCATGATTTAATTCATAATTGATGATTCATGATTCAATTCATGATTCATGCTTTAATTCATAATTCATGATTCATGATTCATGATTTAATTCATGATTCATGATTCAATTCATGATTCATAATTCATGATTCAATTCAAGATTCATGATTCATGATTCAATTCATGATTCATGATTCATGATTCATGATTTAATTCATGATTCATGATTCAATTCATGATTCAGGATTTATGAATCGATTCATGATTCATGATTCAATTTATGATTCATGATTCGATTCATGATTCAATATTCATGATTCAATTCATGATTCATTATTCGATTCATGATTCATGATTCATGATTTAATTCATGATTCATGATTCTTGAATCATGATTCAATTCATGATTAAATTCATGATTCATGATTCAATTTATGATTTATGATTCATGATTCATGATTTAATTCATAATTCAATTCATGATTAATGATTCAATTCATGATTCCATTCATGATTCATGATTCATGATTCAATTCATGATTCATGATTCAATTCATGATTCATGATTTGATTCATGATTCATGATTCAATTCATTATTTATGATTCAATTCATGATTCATAATTCATGATTCATGATTCAATTCAAGAATTATGATTCATAATTCAAATTATGATTCGAATCCTGATTCAATTCATGATTCATGATTCGATTTATGATTCATGATTCATGATTCAATTCATGATTCATGATTCATGATTCAATTCATGATTCATGATTCATTATTCGATTCCTGATTCATGATTCAATTTATGATTCATGATTCATGATTCAATTCATGATTCATGATTTGATTCATGATTCTTGATTCATGATTCATGATTCAATTCATGATTCATGATTCATGATTCATGATTCAATTCATGATTCATGATTTATGATTCATGATTCAATTCATAATTCATGATTCATGATTCATGATTCAATTCATAATTCATGATTCATGATTCATAATTCAATTCATGATTTGAAACCTGATTCAATGCATAATTAATGATTCGATTTATGATTCATGATTCATGATTCAATTCATGTTTCATGATTCATGATTCATGATTCAATTCATGATTTATGATTCATGATTCGATTCATGATTCCTGATTCAAGATTCAATTCATGATTCATGATTCATGATTCAATTCATGATTCATGATTCGATTCATGATTCTTGATTCATGATTCATGATTCAATTCATGATTCATGATTCATGATTCATGATTCGATTCATGATTCATGATTCAATTCATGATTCAAGATTCATGATTCGATTCATGATTTATGATTCATGAGTCGATTCATGATTCATGATTCGATTCATGATTCAATTCATGAGTCATGATTCAATTCATGATTCATGCTTCATGATTCAATTCATGATTCATGATTCATGATTCAATTCATTATTCATGATTCATGATTCATGATTCAATTCATGATTCATGATTCATGATTCAATTCATGATTCATGATTCATGATTCAATTCATGATTCATGATTCATGATTCATGATTCAATTCATGATTCATGATTCATGATTCATGATTCATGATTCAATTCATGACTCATGATTCATTATTCATGATTCATGATTCAATTCATGATTCATGATTCATGATTCAATTCATGATTCATGTTTCAATTTATTAATCGATTCATGATTCAATTCATGATTCAATTCATGATTCATGATTCATGATTCGATTCATGATTCATAATTCAATTCATGATCCATGATTCATTTCATGATTCATGATTCATGATTCAATTCATGATTCAATTCATGATTCATGGTTCATGATTCATGATTCAATTCATAATTCAAGATTCATGATTAATGATTCAATTCATGATTCATAATTCATGAATCATGAATTGAATCATGAATCATGAATCATGAATCATGAATTGAATCATGAATCATGAATCAAATCATGAATCTTAAATCATGAATTGAATCATGAATCATGAATCATGAATTATGAATTCAATCATGAATCATGAATCATGAACCATGAATCATTAACTGAATCATGAATTGAATCATGAATCATGAATCATGAATCATGAATCGAATCATGAATCATGAATTAAGAATCATGAATCGAATCTTGAATCATGAATTGAATCATGAATCATGAATCATGAATTATGAATTGAATCATGAATCATGAATTGAATCATGAATCATGAATCATGATACATGAATCATGAATTGAATCATGAATCATGAATCATGAATTGAATCATGAATTGAATCATGAATCATTAATCATGAATTGAATCATGAATTGAATCATGAATCATGAATCATGAATTGAATCATGAATCATGAATCATGAATCATGAATTGAATCATGAATCATGAATCATGAATTGAATCAGGATTCAAATCATGTATTGAATCATGAATCATGAATCTTGAATCATGAATCATGAATTGAATCATGAATCATGGATTATGAATCGAATCATGAATCATGAATCAAGAATCATGAATTGAATCATGAATCATGAATTGAATCATGAATCATGATTAAATTCATGATTTATGATTCATGATTCAATTTATGATTCATTATTCATGATTCATGATTTAATTCATGATTCAATTCATGATTAATGATTCAATCCATGATTCCATTCATGATTCATGATTCATGATTCAATTCATGATTCATGATTCAATTCATGATTCAATTCATGATTCATAATTCATGATTCATGATTTAATTCAAGATTCATGATTCATGATTTAATTCATGATTCATGATTTAATTCATGATTCATGATTCATGATTCAATTCATGAATCAGGATTTATGATTTGATTCATGATTCATGAATTATGATTCAATTCATGATTCTTGATTCAATTCATGATTCATGATTCATGATTCAATTCATGATTCATGTTTCAAATCATTAATCGATTCATGATTCAATTCATGATTTAATTCATGATTCATGATTCGATTCATGATTAATGATTCAATTCATGATCCATGATTCATTTCATGATTCATGATTCATGATTCAATTCATGATTCAGTTAATGATTCATGGTTCATGATTCATGATTCATGATTGAATTCATAATTCATGATTCATGATTCAATTTATAATTCATGATTCATGATTCAATTCATGATTCATGATTCAATTCATGATTCATGATTCAATTCATGATTCATGATTTCATTCATGATTAATGATTCAATTCATTATTTATGATTCAATTCATGATTCATAATTCATGATTCATGATTCAATTCAAGATTCATGATTTATAATTCAATTCATGATTCGAATCCTGATTCAATTCATGATTCATGATTCTATTTATGATTCATGATTCATGATTCAATTCATGATTCATGATTCATGATTCAATTCATGATTCATGATTCATTATTCGATTCCTGATTCATGATTCAATTCATGATTCAAGATTCAATTCATGATTCATGATCTGATTCATGATTCTTGATTCATGATTCATGATTCAATTCATGATTCATGATTTAATTCATGATTCAATTCATGATTAATGATTCAATCCATGATTCCATTCATGATTAATGATTCATGATTCAATTCATGATTCATGATTCAATTCATGATTCATGATTTAATTCATGATTCATGATTTAATTCATGATTCATGATTCAATTCATGATTCATGATTTGATTCATGATTCATGATTTGATTCATGATTCATGATTCAATTCATGATTCATAATTCATGATTCATGATTCAATTCAAGGTTCATGATTCATGATTCAATTCATGATTCATGATTCATGATTCATGATTTAATTCATGATTCATGATTCATGATTCAATTCATGATTCAGGATTTATGATTCGATTCATGATTCATGAATTATGATTCAATTCATGATTCATGATTCAATTCATGATTCATGATTCATGATTCATGATTCATGATTCAATTCATGATTCATGTTTCAATTCATTAATCGATTCATGATTCAATTCATGATTCATGATTCGATTCATGATTCATGATTAATGATTCAATTCATGATCCATGATTCATTTCATGATTCATGATTCATGATTCAATTCATGATTCAATTCATGATTCATGGTTCATGATTCATGATTCATGATTCAATTCATGATTCAGGATTTATGATTCGATTCATGATTCATGATTCAATTCATGATTCATGATTTGATTCATGATTCATGATTCAATTCATTATTTATGATTCAATTCATGATTCATAATTCATGATTCATGATTCAATTCAAGATTCATGATTCATAATTCAATTCATGATTCGAATCCTGATTCAATTCATGATTCATGATTCGATTTATGATTCATGATTCATGATTCAATTCATGATTCATGATTCATTATTCGATTCCTGATTCATGATTCAATTCATGATTCATGATTCAATTCATGATTCGATTCATGATTCTTGATTCATGATTCATGATTCAATTCATGATTTATGATTCATGATTCATGATTCATGATTCAATTCATGATTCATGATTCATGATTCAATTCATAATTCAGGATTCATGATTCAATTCATGATTCATGATTTATGATTCATGATTCAATTCATAATTCATGATTCATGATTCATGATTCAATTCATAATTCATGATTCATGATTCATAATTCAATTCATGATTCGAATCCAGATTCAATGCATGATTCACGATTCGAATTATGATTCATGATTCATGATTCAATTCATGACTCATGATTCATGATTCATGATTCAATTCATGATTCATTATTCGATTCCTGATTCATGATTCATGATTCAATTCATGATTTATGATTCATGATTCAATTCATGATTCATGATTCATGATTCAATTCATGATTCATGATTCGATTCATGATTCTTGATTCATGATTCATGATTCAATTCATGATTCATGATTCATGATTCATGATTCAATTCATGATTCATGATTCTTGATTCATGATTCATGATTCATGATTTAATTCATAATTGATGATTCATGATTCAATTCATGATTCATGCTTTAATTCATAATTCATGATTCATGATTCATGATTCAATTCATGATTCATGATTCAATTCATGATTCATAATTCATGATTCAATTCAAGATTCATGATTCATGATTCAATTCATGATTCATGATTCATGATTCATGATTTAATTCATGATTCATGATTCAATTCATGATTCAGGATTTATGAATCGATTCATGATTCATGATTCAATTTATGATTCATGATTCGATTCATGATTCAATATTCATGATTCAATTCATGATTCATTATTCGATTCATGATTCATGATTCATGATTTAATTCATGATTCATGATTCATGAATCATGATTCAATTCATGATTAAATTCATGATTCATGATTCAATTTATGATTCATGATTCATGATTTAATTCATAATTCAATTCATGATTAATGATTCAATTCATGATTCCATTCATGATTCATGATTCATGATTCAATTCATAATTCATGATTCAATTCATGATTCATGATTTGATTCATGATTCATGATTCAATTCATTATTTATGATTCAATTCATGATTCATAATTCATGATTCATGATTCAATTCAAGATTCATGATTCATAATTCAAATTATGATTCGAATCCTGATTCAATTCATGATTCATGATTCGATTTATGATTCATGATTCATGATTCAATTCATGATTCATGATTCATGATTCATGATTCAATTCATGATTCATGATTCATTATTCGATTCCTGATTCATGATTCAATTTATGATTCATGATTCATGATTCAATTCATGATTCATGATTTGATTCATGATTCTTGATTCATGATTCATGATTCAATTCATGATTCATGATTCATGATTCATGATTCAATTCATGATTCATGATTTATGATTCATGAT
The DNA here is from genome assembly GCA_036250195.1 of Mixophyes australis. Classification (NCBI taxonomy): domain Eukaryota; kingdom Metazoa; phylum Chordata; class Amphibia; order Anura; family Limnodynastidae; genus Mixophyes; species Mixophyes australis. The sequence continues at coordinate 1,382,847 of JAVHZZ010000033.1, forward strand.
TCAATTCATAATTCATGATTCATGATTCATGATTCAATTCATAATTCATGATTCATGATTCATAATTCAATTCATGATTTGAAACCTGATTCAATGCATGATTAATGATTCGATTTATGATTCATGATTCATGATTCAATTCATGTTTCATGATTCATGATTCATGATTCAATTCATGATTTATGATTCATGATTCGATTCATGATTCCTGATTCAAGATTCAATTCATGATTCATGATTCATGATTCAATTCATGATTCATGATTCGATTCATGATTCTTGATTCATGATTCATGATTCAATTCATGATTCATGATTCATGATTCATGATTCGATTCATGATTCATGATTCAATTCATGATTCAAGATTCGTGATTCGATTCATGATTTATGATTCATGAGTCGATTCATGATTCATGATTCGATTCATGATTCAATTCATGAGTCATGATTCAATTCATGATTCATGCTTCATGATTCAATTCATGATTCATGATTCATGATTCAATTCATTATTCATGATTCATGATTCATGATTCAATTCATGATTCATGATTCATGATTCAATTCATGATTCATGATTCATGATTCAATTCATGATTCATGATTCATGATTTATGATTCAATTCATGATTCATGATTCATGATTCATGATTCATGATTCAATTCATGATTCATGATTCATTATTCATGATTCATGATTCAATTCATGATTCATGATTCATGATTCAATTCATGATTCATGTTTCAATTTATTAATCGATTCATGATTCAATTCATGATTCAATTCATGATTCATGATTCATGATTCGATTCATGATTCATGATTCAATTCATGATCCATGATTCATTTCATGATTCATGATTCATGATTCAATTCATGATTCAATTCATGATTCATGGTTCATGATTCATGATTCAATTCATAATTCAAGATTCATGATTAATGATTCAATTCATGATTCATAATTCATGATTCATGAATAAATTCATGATTCATAATTCATAATTCATGATTTGATTCATGATTCATGATTCAATTCATGATTCATGATTCATGATTCAATTCATGATTCATAATTCATGATTCGATTCATGATTCATGATTTATGATTCAATTCATGATTGATTATTGAATTCATGTTTCATGATTCATGATTCATGATTCAATTCATGATTCATGATTCGATTCATGATTCAATATTCATGATTCAATTCATGATTCATGATTCAATTCATGATTCGATTCATGAGTCAATATTCATGATTCAATTCATGATTCATGATTCAATTCATGATTCATGATTCATGATTCAATTCATGATTCATAATTCATGATTCATGATTCATGATTTATGATTCAATTCATGATTCGATTCATGATTCATGATTCAATTCATGATTCATGATTCATGATTCATGATTCAATTCATGATTCATGATTCGATTCATGATTCAATATTCATGATTCAATTCATGATTCATGATTCGATTCATGATTCATGATTCATGATTCATGATTTAATTCATGATTCATGATTCATGAATCATGATTCAATTCATGATTAAATTCATGATTTATGATTCATGATTCAATTTATGATTCATTATTCATGATTTATGATTTAATTCATGATTCAATTCATGATTAATGATTCAATCCATGATTCCATTCATGATTCATGATTCAATTCATGATTCAATTCATGATTCAATTCATGATTCATAATTCATGATTCATGATTTAATTCAAGATTCAAGATTCATGATTGAATTCATGATTCATGATTCATGATTCATGATTTAATTCATGATTCATGATTCATGATTCAATTCATGATTCAGGATTTATGATTCGATTCATGATTCTTGAATTATGATTCCATTCATGATTCATGATTCAATTCATGATTCATGATTCATGATTCATGATTCAATTCATGATTCATGTTTCAATTTATTAATCGATTCATGATTCAATTCATGATTCAATTCATGATTCATGATTCCATTCTTGATTCAGGATTAATGATTCAATTCATGATCCATGATTCATTTCATGATTCATGATTCATGATTCAATTCATGATTCAATTAATGATTCATGGTTCATGATTCATGATTCATGATTCAATTCATAATTCATGATTCATGATTCAATTTATAATTCATGATTCATGATTCAATTCATGATTCAATTCATGATTCATGATTCAATTCATGATTCATGATTTGATTCATGATTCATGATTCAATTCATTATTTATGATTCAATTCATGATTCATAATTCATGATTCATGATTCAATTCAAGATTCATGATTTATAATTCAATTCATGATTCGAATCCTGATTCAATTCATGATTCATGATTCTATTTATGATTCATGATTCATGATTCAATTCATGATTCATGATTCATGATTCATGATTCAATTCATGATTCATGATTCATTATTCGATTCCTGATTTATGATTCAATTCATGATTCAAGATTTAATTCATGATTCATGATTTGATTCATGATTCTTGATTCATGATTCATGATTCAATTCATGATTCATGATTCATGATTCATGATTCATGATTCAATTCATGATTCATGATTTAATTCATGATTCAATTCATGATTAATGATTCAATCCATGATTCATGATTCATGATTCATGATTCAATTCATGATTCATGATTCATTATTCGATTCCTGATTTATGATTCAATTCATGATTCAAGATTCAATTCATGATTCATGATTTGATTCATGATTCTTGATTCATGATTCATGATTCAATTCATGATTCATGATTCATGATTCATGATTCATGATTCAATTCATGATTTATGAATTAATTCATGATTCAATTCATGATTCATGATTCATGATTCAATTCATGATTCATAATTCATGATTCGATTCATGATTCATGATTTATGATTCAATTCATGATTCGATTCATGATTCATGATTCAATTCATGATTCATGATTCATGATTCATGATTCAATTCATGATTCATAATTCGATTCATGATTCAATATTCATGATTCAATTCATGATTCATGATTCGATTCATGATTCATGATTCATGATTCATGATTTAATTCATGATTCATGATTCATGAATCATGATTCAATTCATGATTAAATTCATGATTTATGATACATGATTCAATTTATGATTCATTATTCATGATTCATGATTTAATTCATGATTCAATTCATGTTTAATGATTCAATCCATGATTCCATTCATGATTCATGATTCATGATTCAATTCATGATTCAATTCATGATTCATAATTCATGATTCATGATTTAATTCAAGATTCATGATTCATGATTGAATTCATGATTCATGATTCATGATTCATTATTTAATTCATGATTCATGATTCATGATTCAATTCATGATTCAGGATTTATGATTCGATTTATGATTCATGAATTATGATTCAATTCATGATTCATGATTCAATTCATGATTCATGATTTATTATTCATGATTCAATTCATGATTCATGTTTCAATTCATTAATCGATTCATGATTCAATTCATGATTCATGATTCGATTCATGATTCATGATTAATGATTCAATTCATGATCCATGATTCATTTCATAATTCATGATTCATGATTCAATTTATAATTCATGATTTATGATTCAATTCATGATTCAATTCATGATTCATGATTCAATTCATGATTTATGATTTGATTCATGATTCATGATTCAATTCATTATTTATGATTCAATTCATGATTCATAATTCATGATTCATGATTCAATTCAAGATTCATGATTTATAATTCAATTCATGATTCGAATCCTGATTCAATTCATGATTCATGATTCTATTTATGATTCATGATTCATGATTCAATTCATGATTCATGATTCATGATTTAATTCATGATTCATGATTCAATTCATGATTCATAATTCATGATTCAATTCAAGATTCATGATTCATGATTCAATTCATGATTCATGATTCATGATTTAATTCATGATTCATGATTCAATTCATGATTCAGGATTTATGAATCGATTCATGATTCTTGATTCAATTTATGATTCATGATTCATGATTCAAGATTTAATTCATAATTCAATTCATGATTAATGATTCAATTCATGATTCCATTCATGATTCATGATTCATGATTCAATTCATGATTCATGATTCAATTCATGATTCATGATTTGATTCATGATTCATGATTCAATTCATTATTTATGATTCAATTCATGATTCATAATTCATGATTCATGATTCAATTCAAGATTCATGATTCATAATTCAAATTATGATTCGAATCCTGATTCAATTCATGATTCATGATTCGATTTATGATTCATGATTCATGATTCAATTCATGATTCATGATACATGATTCATGATTCAATTTATGATTCATGATTCATGATTCAATTCATGATTCATGATTTGATTCATGATTCTTGATTCATGATTCATGATTCAATTCATGATTCATGATTCATGATTCATGATTCAATTCATGATTCATGATTAATGATTCATGATTCAATTCATAATTCAGGATTCATGATTCAATTCATGATTCATGATTTATGATTCATGATTCAATTCATAATTCATGATTCATGATTCATGATTCAATTCATAATTCATGATTCATGATTCATAATTCAATTCATGATTTGAAACCTGATTCAATGCATGATTCATGATTCGATTTACGATTCATGATTCATGATTCAATTCATGTTTCATGATTCATGATTCATGATTCAATTCATGATTTATGATTCATGATTCGATTCATGATTCCTGATTCAAGATTCAATTCATGATTCATGATTCATGATTCAATTCATGATTCATGATTCGATTCATGATTCTTGATTCATGATTCATGATTCAATTCATGATTCATGATTTGATTCATGATTCAATTCATGATTCATGATTCGATTCATGATTCATGATTCAATTCATGATTCAAGATTCATGATTCGATTCATGATTCATGATTCATGAGTCGATTCATGATTCATGATTCGATTCATGATTCAATTCATGATTCATGATTCAATTCATGATTAATGCTTCATGATTCAATTCATGATTCATGATTCATGATTCAATTCATTATTCATGATTCATGATTCATGATTCAATTCATGATTCATGATTCATGATTCAATTCATGATTCATGATTCATGATTCAATTCATGATTCTTGATTCATGATTTATGATTCAATTCATGATTCATGATTCATGATTCATGATTCATGATTCAATTTATGATTCATGATTCATTATTCATGATTCATGATTCAATTCATGATTCATGATTCATGATTCAATTCATGATTCATGTTTCAATTTATTAATCGATTCATGATTCAATTCATGATTCAATTCATGATTCATGATTCATGATTCGATTCATGATTCATGATTCGATTCATGATTCATGATTCAATTCATGATCCATGATTCATTTCATGATTCATGATTCATGATTCAATTCATGATTCAATTCATGATTCATGGTTCATGATTCATGATTCAATTCATAATTCAAGATTCACGATTAATGATTCAATTCATGATTCATAATTCATGATTCATAAATAAATTCATGATTCATAATTCATAATTCATGATTTGATTCATGATTCATGATTCAATTCATGATTCATGATTCATGATTCAATTCATGATTCATAATTCATGATTCGATTCATGATTCATGATTTATGATTCAATTCATGATTCGATTCATGATTCATGATTCAATTCATGATTCATGATTCATGATTCATGATTCAATTCATGATTCATGATTCGATTCATGATTCAATATTCATGATTCAATTCATGATTCATGATTCAATTCATGATTCGATTCATGATTCAATATTCATGATTCAATTCATGATTCATGATTCAATTCATGATTCATGATTCATGATTCAATTCATGATTCATAATTCATGATTCATGATTCATGATTTATGATTCAATTCATGATTCGATTCATGATTCATGATTCAATTCATGATTCATGATTCATGATTCATGATTCAATTCATGGTTCATGATTCGATTCATGATTCAATATTCATGATTCAATTCATGATTCATGATTCGATTCATGATTCATGATTCATGATTCATGATTTAATTCATGATTCATGATTCATGAATCATGATTCAATTCATGATTAAATTCATGATTTATGATTCATGATTCAATTTATGATTCATTATTCATGATTCATGATTTAATTCATGATTCAATTCATGATTAATGATTCAATCCATGATTCCATTCATGATTCATGATTCATGATTCAATTCATGATTCAATTCATGATTCAATTCATGATTCATAATTCATGATTCATGATTTAATTCAAGATTCATGATTCATGATTGAATTCATGATTCATGATTCATGATTCATGATTTAATTCATGATTCATGATTCATGATTCAATTCATGATTCAGGATTTATGATTCGATTCATGATTCTTGAATTATGATTCCATTCATGATTCAATTCATGATTCATAATTCATGATTCATGATTCATGATTCAATTCATGATTCATGATTCATTATTCATGATTCATGATTCAATTCATGATTCATGATTCATGATTCAATTCATGATTCATGTTTCAATTTATTAATCGATTCATGATTCAATTCATGATTCAATTCATGATTCATGATTCATGATTCGATTCATGATTCATGATTCGATTCATGATTCATGATTCAATTCATGATCCATGATTCATTTCATGATTCATGATTCATGATTCAATTCATGATTCAATTCATGATTCATGGTTCATGATTCATGATTCAATTCATAATTCAAGATTCACGATTAATGATTCAATTCATGATTCATAATTCATTAATTCATAAATAAATTCATGATTCATAATTCATAATTCATGATTTGATTCATGATTCATGATTCAATTCATGATTCATGATTCATGATTCAATTCATGATTCATAATTCATGATTCGATTCATGATTCATGATTTATGATTCAATTCATGATTCGATTCATGATTCATGATTCAATTCACGATTCATGATTCATGATTCATGATTCAATTCATGATTCATGATTCGATTCATGATTCAATATTCATGATTCAATTCATGATTCATGATTCAATTCATGATTCGATTCATGATTCAATATTCATGATTCAATTCATGATTCATGATTCAATTCATGATTCATGATTCATGATTCAATTCATGATTCATAATTCATGATTCATGATTCATGATTTATGATTCAATTCATGATTCGATTCATGATTCATGATTCAATTCATGATTCATGATTCATGATTCATGATTCAATTCATGGTTCATGATTCGATTCATGATTCAATATTCATGATTCAATTCATGATTCATGATTCGATTCATGATTCATGATTCATGATTCATGATTTAATTCATGATTCATGATTCATGAATCATGATTCAATTCATGATTAAATTCATGATTTATGATTCATGATTCAATTTATGATTCATTATTCATGATTCATGATTTAATTCATGATTCAATTCATGATTAATGATTCAATCCATGATTCCATTCATGATTCATGATTCATGATTCAATTCATGATTCAATTCATGATTCAATTCATGATTCATAATTCATGATTCATGATTTAATTCAAGATTCATGATTCATGATTGAATTCATGATTCATGATTCATGATTCATGATTTAATTCATGATTCATGATTCATGATTCAATTCATGATTCAGGATTTATGATTCGATTCATGATTCTTGAATTATGATTCCATTCATGATTCAATTCATGATTCATAATTCATGATTCATGATTTAATTCAAGATTCATGATTCATGATTGAATTCATGATTCATGATTCATGATTCATGATTTAATTCATGATTCAATTCATGATTCAGGATTTATGATTCGATTCATGATTCTTGAATTATGATTCCATTCATGATTCATGATTCAATTCATGATTCATGATTCATGATTCATGATTCAATTCATGATTCATGTTTCAATTCATTAATCGATTCATGATTCAATTCATGATTCATGATTCGATTCTTGATTCACGATTAATGATTCAATTCATGATCCATGATTCATTTCATGATTCATGATTCAATTCATGATTCAATTAATGATTCATGGTTCATGATTCATGATTCATGATTCAATTCATAATTCATGATTCATGATTCAATTTATAATTCATGATTCATGATTCAATTCATGATTCAATTCATGATTCATGATTCAATTCATGATTCATGATTTGATTCATGATTCATGATTCAATTCATTATTTATGATTCAATTCATGATTCATAATTCATGATTCATGATTCAATTCAAGATTCATGATTTATAATTCAATTCATGATTCGAATCCTGATTCAATTCATGATTCATGATTCTATTTATGATTCATGATTCATGATTCAATTCATGATTCATGATTCATGATTCATGATTCAATTCATGATTCATGATTCATTATTCGATTCCTGATTTATGATTCAATTCATGATTCAAGATTTAATTCATGATTCATGATTTGATTCATGATTCTTGATTCATGATTCATGATTCAATTCATGATTCATGATTCATGATTCATGATTCATGATTCAATTCATGATTCATGATTTAATTCATGATTCAATTCATGATTCATGATTCATGCTTCAATTCATGATTCATAATTCATGATTCGATTCATGATTCATGATTTATGATTCAATTCATGATTTGATTCATGATTCATGATTCAATTCATGATTCATGATTCATGATTCATGATTCAATTCATGATTCATGATTCGATTCATGATTCAATATTCATGATTCAATTCATGATTCATGATTCGATTCATGATTCATGATTCATGATTCATGATTTAATTCATGATTCATGATTCATGAATCATGATTCAATTCATGATTAAATTCATGATTTATGATTCATGATTCATGATTTAATTCAAGATTCATGATTCATGATTGAATTCATGATTAAATTCATGATTCATAATTCATGATTCATGATTTAATTCAAGATTCATGATTCATGATTGAATTCATGATTCATGATTCATGATTCATTATTTAATTCATGATTCATGATTCATGATTCAATTCATGATTCAGGATTTATGATTCGATTCATGATTCATAAATTATGATTCAATTCATGATTCATGATTCAATTCATGATTCATGATTTATTATTCATGATTCAATTCATGATTCACGTTTCAATTCATTAATCGATTCATGATTCAATCCATGATTCAATTCATGATTCATGATCCGATTCATGATTCATGATTAATGATTCAATTCATGATTCATGATTCATGATTCATGATTCAATTCATGATTCATGTTTCAATTCATTAATCGATTCATGATTCAATTCATGATTCATGATTCGATTCTTGATTCACGATTAATGATTTAATTCATGATCCATGATTCATTTCATGATTCATGATTCATGATTCAATTCATGATTCAATTAATGATTCATGGTTCATGATTCATGATTCATGATTCAATTCATAATTCATGATTCATGATTCAATTTATAATTCATGATTCATGATTCAATTCATGATTCAATTCATGATTCATGATTCAATTCATGATTCATGATTTGATTCATGATTCATGATTCAATTCATTATTTATGATTCAATTCATGATTCATAATTCATGATTCATGATTCAATTCAAGATTCATGATTTATAATTCAATTCATGATTCGAATCCTGATTCAATTCATGATTCATGATTCTATTTATGATTCATGATTCATGATTCAATTCATGATTCATGATTCATGATTCATGATTCAATTCATGATTCATGATTCATTATTCGATTCCTGATTTATGATTCAATTCATGATTCAAGATTTAATTCATGATTCATGATTTGATTCATGATTCTTGATTCATGATTCATGATTCAATTCATGATTCATGATTCAATTCACGATTCATGATTCATGATTCATGATTCATGATTCAATTCATGATTCATGATTTAATTCATGATTCAATTTATGATTAATGATTCAATCCATGATTCATGATTCATGATTCATGATTCAATTCATGATTCATGATTCATTATTCGATTCCTGATTTATGATTCAATTCATGATTCAAGATTCAATTCATGATTCATGATTTGATTCATGATTCTTGATTCATGATTCATGATTCAATTCATGATTCATGATTCATGATTCATGATTCATGATTCAATTCATGATTCATGATTTAATTCATGATTCAATTCATGATTCATGATTCATGCTTCAATTCATGATTCATAATTCATGATTCGATTCATGATTCATGATTTATGATTCAATTCATGATTCGATTCATGATTCATGATTCAATTCATGATTCATGATTCATGATTCATGATTCAATTCATGATTCATGATTCGATTCATGATTCAATATTCATGATTCAATTCATGATTCATGATTCGATTCATGATTCATGATTCATGATTCATGATTTAATTCATGATTCATGATTTATGAATCATGATTCAATTCATGATTAAATTCATGATTTATGATTCATGATTCATGATTTAATTCAAGATTCATGATTCATGATTGAATTCATGATTAAATTCATGATTCATAATTCATGATTCATGATTTAATTCAAGATTCATGATTCATGATTGAATTCATGATTCATGATTCATGATTCATTATTTAATTCATGATTCATGATTCAATTCATGATTCAGGATTTATGATTCGATTCATGATTCATAAATTATGATTCAATTCATGATTCATGATTCAATTCATGATTCATGATTTATTATTCATGATTCAATTCATGATTCACGTTTCAATTCATTAATCGATTCATGATTCAATTCATGATTCAATTCATGATTCATGATTCGATTCATGATTCATGATTAATGATTCAATTCATGATCCATGATTCATTTCATAATTCATGATTCAAGATTCAATTTATAATTCATGATTTATGATTCAATTCATGATTCAATTCATGATTCATGATTCAATTCATGATTTATGATTTGATTCATGATTCATGATTCAATTCATTATTTATGATTCAATTCATGATTCATAATTCATGATTCATGATTCAATTCAAGATTCATGATTTATAATTCAATTCATGATTCGAATCCTGATTCAATTCATGATTCATGATTCTATTTATGATTCATGATTCATGATTCAATTCATGATTCATGATTCATGATTCATGATTCAATTCATGATTCATGATTCATTATTCGATTCCTGATTTATGATTCAATTCATGATTCAAGATTCAATTCATGATTCATGATTTGATTCATGATTCTTGATTCATGATTCATGATTCAATTCATGATTCATGATTCATGATTCATGATTCATGATTCAATTCATGATTCATGATTTAATTCATGATTCAATTCATGATTAATGATTCAATCCATGATTCCATTCAATATTCATTATGCATGATTCAATTCATGATTCATGATTCAATTCATGATTCATGATTTGATTCATGATTCATGATTCAATTCATGATTCATGATTCATGATTCATGATTCATGATTCAATTCATGATTCATGATTTAATTCATGATTCAATTTATGATTAATGATTCAATCCATGATTCATGATTCATGATTCATGATTCAATTCATGATTTGATTCATGATTCATGATTCAATTCATGATTCATGATTCATGATTCATGATTCAATTCATGATTCATGATTTAATTCATGATTCAATTCATGATTAATGATTCAATCCATGATTCATGATTCATGATTCATGATTCAATTCATGATTCATGATTCATTATTCGATTCCTGATTTATGATTCAATTCATGATTCAAGATTCAATTCATGATTCATGATTTGATTCATGATTCTTGATTCATGATTCATGATTCATGATTCATGATTCATGATTCAATTCATGATTCATGATTTAATTCATGATTCAATTCATGATTCATGATTCATGCTTCAATTCATGATTCATAATTCATGATTCGATTCATGATTCATGATTTATGATTCAATTCATGATTCGATTCATGATTCATGATTCAATTCATGATTCATGATTCATGATTCAATTCATGATTCATGATTCGATTCATGATTCAATATTCATGATTCAATTCATGATTCATGATTCGATTCATGATTCATGATTCATGATTTAATTCATGATTCATGAATCATGATTTAATTCATGATTAAATTCATGATTTATGATTCATGATTCATGATTTAATTCAAGATTCATGATTCATGATTGAATTCATGATTAAATTCATGATTCATAATTCATGATTCATGATTTAATTCAAGATTCATGATTCATGATTGAATTCATGATTCATGATTCATGATTCATTATTTAATTCATGATTCATGATTCATGATTCAATTCATGATTCAGGATTTATGATTCGATTCATGATTCATAAATTATGATTCAATTCATGATTCATGATTCAATTCATGATTCATGATTTATTATTCATGATTCAATTCATGATTCACGTTTCAATTCATTAATCGATTCATGATTCAATTCATGATTCAATTCATGATTCATGATTCGATTCATAATTCATGATTCATGATTCAATTTATAATTCATGATTTATGATTCAATTCATGATTCAATTCATGATTCATGATTCAATTCATGATTTATGATTTGATTCATGATTCATGATTCAATTCATTATTTATGATTCAATTCATGATTCATAATTCATGATTCATGATTCAATTCAAGATTCATGATTTATAATATAATTCATGATTCGAATCCTGATTCAATTCATGATTCATGATTCTATTTATGATTCATGATTCATGATTCAATTCATGATTCATGATTCATGATTCATGATTCAATTCATGATTCATGATTCATTATTCGATTCCTGATTTATGATTCAATTCATGATTCAAGATTCAATTCATGATTCATGATTTGATTCATGATTCTTGATTCATGATTCATGATTCAATTCATGATTCATGATTCATGATTCATGATTCATGATTCAATTCATGATTCATGATTTAATTCATGATTCAATTCATGATTAATGATTCAATCCATGATTCCATTCATGATTCATGATGCATGATTCAATTCATGATTCATGATTCAATTCATGATTCATGATTTGATTCATGATTCATGATTCAATTCATGATTCATAATTCATGATTCATGATTCAATTCAAGGTTCATGATTCATGATTCAATTCATGATTCATGATTCATGATTCATGATTTAATTCATGATTCATGATTCATGATTCAATTCATGATTCAGGATTTATGATTCGATTCATGATTCATGAATTATGATTCAATTCATGATTCATGATTCAATTCATGATTCATGATTCATGATTCATGATTCAATTCATGATTCATGTTTCAATTCATTAATCGATTTATGATTCAATTCATGATTCATAATTCGATTCATGATTCATGATTAATGATTCAATTCATGATCCATGATTCATTTCATGATTCATGATTCATGATTCAATTCATGATTCAATTCATGATTCATGGTTCATGATTCATGATTCATGATTCAATTCATGATTCAGGATTTATGATTCGATTCATGATTCATGATTCAATTCATGATTCATGATTTGATTCATGATTCATGATTCAATTCATTATTTATGATTCAATTCATGATTCATAATTCATGATTCATGATTCAATTCAAGATTCATGATTCATAATTCAATTCATGATTCGAATCCTGATTCAATTCATGATTCATGATTCGATTTATGATTCATGATTCATGATTCAATTCATGATTCATGATTCATTATTCGATTCCTGATTCATGATTCAATTCATGATTCATGATTCAATTCATGATTCATGATTCGATTCATGATTCTTAATTCATGATTCATGATTAAATTCATGATTTATGATTCATGATTCATGATTCATGATTCATGATTCATGATTCAATTCATGATTCATGATTCAATTCATGATTCATGATTCAATTCATGATTCATGATTCGATTCATGATTCATGATTCATGATTCATGATTCAATTCATGATTTATGATTCATGATTCATGATTCATGATTCAATTCATAATTCAGGATTCATGATTCAATTCATGATTCATGATTTATGATTCATGATTCAATTCATAATTCATGATTCATGATTCATGATTCATGATTCAATTCATAATTCATGATTCATGATTCATAATTCAATTCATGATTCGAATCCAGATTCAATGCATGATTCACGATTCGATTTATGATTCATGATTCATGATTCAATTCATGACTCATGATTCATGTTTCATGATTCAATTCATGATTCATTATTCGATTCCTGATTCATGATTCATGATTCAATTCATGATTTATGATTCATGATTCAATTCATGATTCATGATTCAATTCATGATTCATAATTCATGATTCGATTCATGATTCATGATTTATGATTCAATTCATGATTCGATTCATGATTCATGATTCATGATTCATGATTCATGATTCAATTCATGATTCATGATTCGATTCATGATTCAATATTCATGATTCAATTCATGATTCATGATTCGATTCATGATTCATGATTCATGATTCATGATTTAATTCATGATTCATGAATCATGATTCAATTCATGATTAAATTCATGATTTATGATTCATGATTCAATTTATGATTTATTATTCATGATTCATGATTTAATTCATGATTCAATTCATGATTCAATTCATGATTCATAATTCATGATTCATGATTCAATTTAAGATTCATGATTCATGATTGAATTCATGATTCATGATTCATGATTCATGATTTAATTCATGATTCATGATTCATGATTTAATTCATGATTTATGATTCGATTCATGATACATGAATTATGATTCAATTCATGATTCATGATTCAATTCATGTTTCATGATTCATGATTCAATTCATGATTCATGTTTCAATTCATTAATCGATTCATGATTCAATTCATGATTCAATTCATGATTCATGATTCGATTCATGATTCATGATTAATGATTCAATTCATGATCCATGATTCATTTCATGATTCATGATTCATGATTCAATTCATGATTCAATTAATGATTCATGGTTCATGATTCATGATTCATGATTCAATTCATAATTCATGATTCATGATTCAATTTATAATTCATGATTCATGATTCAATTCATGATTCAATTCATGATTCATGATTCAATTCATGATTCATGATTTGATTCATGATTCATGATTTAATTCATTATTTATGATTCAATTCATGATTCATAATTCATGATTCATGATTCAATTCAAGATTCATGATTTAAATTTCAATTCATGATTCGAATCCTGATTCAATTCATGATTCATGATTCTATTTATGATTCATGATTCATGATTCAATTCATGATTCATGATTCATGATTCAATTCATGATTCATGATTCATTTTTCGATTCCTGATTTATGATTCAATTCATGATTCAAGATTCAATTCATGATTCATGATTTGATTCATGATTCTTGATTCATGATTCATGATTCAATTCATGATTCATGATTCATGATTCATGATTCATGATTTAATTCATGATTCATGATTTAATTCATGATTCAATTCATGATTAATGATTCAATCCATGATTCATGATTCATGATTCAATTCATGATTCATAATTCATGATTCGATTCATGGTTCATGATTCAATTCATGATTCATGATTCATGATTCATGATTCAATTCATGATTCATGATTCGATTCATGATTCAATATTCATGATTCAATTCATGATTCATGATTCGATTCATGATTCATGATTCAATTCATGATTTAATTCATGATTCATGATTCATGAATCATGATTCAATTCATGATTAAATTCATGATTTATGATTCATGATTCAATTTATGATTCATTATTCATGATTCATGATTTAATTCATGATTCCATTCATGATTCATGATTCATGATTCAATTCATGATTCAATTCATGATTCAATTCATGATTCATAATTCATGATTCATGATTGAATTCATGATTCATGATTCATGATTTAATTCATGATTCATGATTCATGATTCAATTCATGATTCAGGATTTATGATTTGATTCATGATTCATGAATTATGATTCAATTCCTGATTCATGATTCAATTCATGATTCATGATTCATTATTCATGATTCAATTCATGATTCATGTTTCAATTCATTAATCGATTCATGATTCAATTCATGATTCAATTCATGATTCATGATTCGATTCATGATTCATGATTAATGATTCAATTCATGATCCATGATTCATTTCATGATTCATGATTCATGATTCAATTCATGATTCAATTAATGATTCATGATTCATGATTCATGATTCAATTCATAATTCATGATTCATGATTCAATTTATAATTCATGATTTATGATTCAATTCATGATTCAATTCATGATTCATGATTCAATTCATGATTTATGATTTGATTCATGATTCATGATTTAATTCATTATTTATGATTCAATTCATGATTCATAATTCATGATTCATGATTCAATTCAAGATTCATGATTTATAATTCAATTCATGATTCGAATCCTGATTCAATTCATGATTCATGATTCTATTTATGATTCATGATTCATGATTCAATTCATGATTCATGATTCATGATTCAATTCATGATTCATGATTCATTATTCGATTCCTGATTTATGATTCAATTCATGATTCAAGATTCAATTCATGATTCATGATTTGATTCATGATTCTTGATTCATGATTCATGATTCAATTCATGATTCATGATTCATGATTCATGATTCATGATTCAATTCATGATTCATGATTTAATTCATGATTCAATTCATGATTAATGATTCAATCCATGATTCCATTCATGATTCATGATTCATGATTCCATTCATGATTCATGATTCAATTCATGATTCATGATTCAATTCATGATTCATGATTTGATTCATGATTCATGATTCAATTCATGATTCATAATTCATGATTCATGATTCAATTCAAGGTTCATGATTCATGATTCAATTCATGATTCATGATTCATGATTCATGATTTAATTCATGATTCATGATTCATGATTCAATTCATGATTCAGGATTTATGATTCGATTCATGATTCATGAATTATGATTCAATTCATGATTCATGATTCAATTCATGATTCATGATTCATGATTCATGATTCAATTCATGATTCATGTTTCAATTCATTAGTCTGTTCATGATTCAATTCATGATTCATGATTCGATTCATGATTCGATTCATGATTCATGATTAATGATTCAATTCATGATCCATGATTCATTTCATGATTTATGATTCATGATTCAATTCATGATTCAGGATTTATGATTCGATTCATGATTCATGATTCAATTCATGATTCATGATTTGATTCATGATTCATGATTCAATTCATTATTTATGATTCAATTCATGATTCATAATTCATGATTCATGATTCAATTCAAGATTCATGATTCATAATTAAATTCATGATTCGAATCCTGATTCAATTCATGATTCATGATTCGATTTATGATTCATGATTCATGATTCAATTCATGATTCATGATTCATTATTCGATTCCTGATTCATGATTCAATTCATGATTCATGATTCAATTCATGATTCTAGATTCGATTCATGATTCTTGATTCATGATTCATGATTCAATTCATGATTTATGATTCATGATTCATGATTCATGATTCATGATTCAATTCATGATTCATGATTCAATTCATGATTAATGATTCAATTCATGATTCATGATTCGATTCATGATTCTTGATTCATGATTCATGATTCAATTCATGATTTATGATTCATGATTCATGATTCATGATTCATGATTCAATTCATGATTCATGATTAATGATTCATGATTCATGATTCATGATTCAATTCATAATTCAGGATTCATGATTCAATTCATGATTTATGATTCATGATTCAATTCATGATTCATGATTCATGATTCATGATTCAATTCATAATTCATGATTCATGATTCATAATTCAATTCATGATTCGAATCCAGATTCAATGCATGATTCACGATTCGATTTATGATTCATGATTCATGATTCAATTCATGACTCATTATTCGATTCCTGATTCCTGATTCATGATTCAATTCATGATTTATGATTCATGATTCAATTCATGATTCATGATTCATGATTCAATTCATGATTCAATTCATGATTCATGATTCATGATTCATGATTCAATTCATGATTCATGATTCATGATTCATGATTCATTTCATGATTCATGATTCTTGATTCATGATTCATGATTCATGATTCATGATTTAATTCATAATTGATGATTCATGATTCAATTCATGATGCATGATTCAATTCATAATTCATGATTCATGATTCATGATTCATGATTTAATTCATGATTCATGATTCAATTCATGATTCATAATTCATGATTTAATTCATGATTCATGATTCAATTCATGATTCAGGATTTATGAATCAATTCATGATTCATGATTCAATTCATGATTCATGATTCGATTCATGATTCAATATTCATGATTCAATTCATGATTCATGATTTACTTCATGATTCATGATTCATGAATCATGATTCAATTCATGATTAAATTCATGATTCATGATTCAATTTATGATTCATGATTCATGATTCATGATTTAATTCATGATTCAATTCATGATTAATGATTCAATTCATGATTCCATTCATGATTCATGATTCATGATTCAATTCATGATTCATGATTCAATTCATGATTCATGATTTGATTCATGATTCATGATTCAATTCATTATTTATGATTCAAATCATGATTCATGATTAATGATTCATGATTCATGATTCATGATTCAATTCATAATTCAGGATTCATGATTCAATTCAAGATTCATGATTCATAATTCAATTCATGATTCGAATCCTGATTTAATTCATAATTCATGATTCGATTTATGATTCATAATTCATGATTCAATTCATGATTCATGATTCATGATTCATGATTCAATTCATGATTCATGATTCATTATTCGATTCCTGATTCATGATTCAATTCATGATTCAAGATTCATGATTCAATTCAAGATTCATGATTTGATTCATGATTCTTGATTCATGATTCATGATTCAATTCATGATTCATGATTCAATTCATGATTCATGATTAATGATTCATGATTCATGATTCATGATTCAATTCATAATTCAGGATTCATGATTCAATTCATGATTCATGATTTATGATTCATGATTCAATTCATAATTCATGATTCATGATTCATGATTCAATTCATAATTCATGATTCATGATTCATAATTCAATTCATGATTTGAAACCTGATTCAATGCATGATTCATGATTCGATTTATGATTCATGATTCATGATTCAATTCATGTTTCATGATTCATGATTCAATTCATGATTTATGATTCATGATTCGATTCATGATTCATGATTCATGATTCAATTCATGATTCATGATTCGATTCATGATTCTTGATTCATGATTCATGATTCAATTCATGATTCATGATTCAATTCATGATTCAAGATTCAATTCATGATTCATGATTTGATTCATGATTCTTGATTCATGATTCATGATTCAATTCATGATTCAAGATTCAATTCATGATTGATGATTTGATTCATAATTCTTGATTCATGATTCATGATTCAATTCATGATTCATGATTCATGATTCATGATTCAATTCATGATTCATGATTTAATTCATGATTCAATTCATGATTAATGATTCAATCCATGATTCCATTCATGATTCATGATTCATGATTCAATTCATGATTCATGATTCAATTCATGATTCATGATTTGATTCATGATTCATGATTCAATTCATGATTCATAATTCATGATTCATGATTCAATTCAAGGTTCATGATTCATGATTCAATTCATGATTCAATTCATGATTCAGGATTTATGATTCGATTCATGATTCATGAATTATGATTCAATTCATGATTCATGATTCAATTCATGATTCATGATTCATGATTCAATTCATGATTCATGTTTCAATTCATTAATCGATTCATGATTCAATTCATGATTCAATTCATGATTCATGATTCGATTCATGATTCATGATTAATGATTCAATTCATGATCCATTATTCATTTCATGATTCATGATTCATGATTCAATTCAAGATTCATGATTCATAATTCAATTCATGATTCGAATCCTGATTCAATTCATGATTCATGATTCGATTTATGATTCATGATTCAATTCATGATTCATGATTCATGATTCAATTCATGATTCATGATTCTTTATTCGATTCCTGATTCCTGATTCAATTCATGATTCATGATTTGATTCATGATTCTTGATTCATGATTCATGATTCAATTCATGATTCATGATTCACGATTAATGATTCAATTCATGATTCATGATTAATGATTCATGATTCATGATTCATGATTCAATTCATAATTCAGGATTCATGATTCAATTATTGATTCATGATTTATGATTCATGATTCAATTCATAATTCATGATTCATGATTCAATTCATAATTCATGATTCATGATTCATAAATCAATTCATGATTCGAATCCTGATTCAATGCATGATTCATGATTCGATTTATGATTCATGATTCAATTCATGACTCATGATTCATGATTCATGATTCAATTCATGATTCATTATTCGATTCCTGATTCATGATTCAATTCATGATTTATGATTCATGATTCAATTCATGATTCATGATTCATGATTCAATTCATGATTCATGATTCGATTCATGATTCTTGATTCATGATTCATGATTCAATTCATGATTCATGATTCTTGATTCATGATTCATGATTTATGATTCAATTCATAATTGATGATTCATGATTCAATTCATGATTCATGATTCAATTCATAATTCATGATTCATGATTCATGATTTAATTCATGATTCATGATTCAATTCATGATTCATAATTCATGATTCAATTCAAGATTCATGATTCATGATTCAATTCATGATTCATGATTCATGATTTAATTCATGATTCATGATTCAATTCATGATTCAGGATTTATGAATCTATTCATGATTCATGAATTATGTATCAATTCATGATTCATTATTCATGATTCATGATTCAATTCATGATTCATGATTCGATTCATTATTCATGATTCATGATTCAATTCATGATTCATGATTCGATTCATGATTCAATATTCATGATTCAATTCATGATTCATGATTCGATTCATGATTCATGATTCATGATTTAATTCATGATTCATGATTCATGAATCATGATTTAATTCATGATTAAATTCATGATTCATGATTCAATTTATGATTCATGATTCAATTCATGATTCATGATTCAATTCATGATTCATGATTCAATTCATGATTCATGATTTGATTCATGATTCATGATTTGATTCATGATTCATGATTCAATTCATGATTCATAATTCATGATTCATGATACAATTCAAGATTCATGATTCATAATTCAATTCATGATTCGAATCCTGATTCAATTCATGATTCATGATTCGATTTATGATTCATGATTCATGATTCAATTCATGATTCATGATTCATGATTCATGATTCAATTCATGATTCATGATTCATGATTCATGATTCAGTTCATGATTCATGATTAATGATTCATGATTCATGATTCATGATTCAATTCATAATTCAGGATTCATGATTCAATTCATGATTCATGATTTATGATTCATGATTCAATTCATAATTCATGATTCATGATTCAATTCATGATTCATAATTCAATTCATGATTCATGATTAATGATTCGTGATTCATGATTCATGATTCAATTCATAATTCAGGATTCATGATTCAATTCATGATTCATGATTTATGATTCATGATTCAATTCATAATTCATGATTCATGATTCAATTCATAATTCATGATTCATGATTCATAATTCAATTCATGATTTGAATCCTGATTCAATGCATGATTCATGATTCGATTTATGATTCATGATTCATGATTCAATTCATGATTCATGATTCAATTCATGATTTATGATTCATGATTCAATTCATGATTCATGATTCATGATTCAATTCATGATTCATGATTCGATTCATGATTCTTGATTCATGATTCAATTCATAATTCATGATTCATGATTCATAATTCAATTCATGATTTGAATCCTGATTCAATGCATGATTCATGATTCAAAGATTCAATTCATGATTCATTATTCAATTCATGATTCATTATTCGATTCCTGATTCATGATTCAATTCATGATTTATCATTCATGATTCAATTCATGATTCATGATTCATGATTCAATTCATGATTCATGATTCAATTCATGATTCATGATTCATGATTCTTGATTCATGATTCATGATTCATGATTCAATTCATAATTGATGATTCATGATTCATGATTCAATTCATGATTCATGATTCATGATTCAATTCATAATTCATGATTCATGATTTAATTCATGATTCATGATTCAATTCATGATTCATAATTCATGATTCAATTCAAGATTCATGATTCATGATTCAATTCATGATTCATGATTCATGATTCATGATTTAATTCATGATTCATGATTCAATTCATGATTCAGGATTTATGAATCGATTCATGATTCATTATTCATGATTCATGATTCAATTCATGATTCATGATTCGATTCATTATTCATGATTCATAATTCAATTCATGATTCATGATTCGATTCATGATTCAATATTCATGATTCAATTCATGATTCATGATTCGATTCATGATTCATGATTCATGATTTAATTCATGATTCATGATTCATGAATCATGATTCAATTCATGATTAAATTCATGATTCATGATTCATGATTCAATTTATGATTCATGATTCATGATTCATGATTTAATTCATGATTCAATTCATGATTAATGATTCAATTCATGATTCCATTCATGATTCATGATTCATGATTCAATTCATGATTCAGGATTTATGATTCGATTCGTGATTCATGAATTATGATTCAATTCATGATTCATGATTCATGATTCATGATTAAATTCATGATTCATGTTTCAATTCATTAATCGATTCATGATTCAATTCATGATTCAATTCATGATTCATGATTCATGATTCGAATTATGATTCATGATTAATGATTCAATTCATGATCCATGATTCATTTCATGATTCATGATTCATGATTCAATTCATGATTCAATTCATGATTCATGATTTGATTCATGATTCATGATTCAATTCATGATTCAATTCATGATTCATGATTCATGATTCAATTCATGATTCAATTCATAATTCATGATTCATGATTCATGATTCAATTCATGATTCATGATTCAATTCATGATTCATGATTCAATTCATGATTCATGATTTGATTCATGATTCATGATTCAATTCATTATTTATGATTCAATTCATGATTCATAATTCATGATTCATGATTCATGATTCAATTCAAGATTCATGATTCATAATTCAATTCATGATTCGAATCCTGATTCAATTCATGATTCATGATTCGATTTATGATACATGATTCATGATTCAATTCATGATTCATGATTCATGATTCATGATTCAATTCATGATTCATGATTCATTATTCGATTCCTGATTCATGATTCAATTCATGATTCATGATTCAATTCATGATTCATGATTCATGATTCTTGATTCATGAATTATGATTCAATTCATGATTCATGATTCAATTCATGATTCAGGATTTATGATTCGATTCATGATTCATGAATTATGATTCAATTCATGATTCATGATTCGATTTATGATTCATGATTCAATTCATGACTCATGATTCATGATTCATGATTCAATTCATGATTCATTATTCGATTCCTGATTCATGATTCAATTCATGATTTATGATTCATGATTCAATTCATGATTCATGATTCATGATTCAATTCATGATTCATGATTCGATTCATGATTCTTGATTCATGATTCATGATTCAATTCATGATTCATGATTCTTGATTCATGATTCATGATTCATGATTCAATTCATAATTCATGATTCATGATTCATGATTTAATTCATGATTCATGATTCAATTCATGATTCATAATTCATGATTCAATTCAAGATTCATGATTCATGATTCAATTCATGATTCATGATTCATGATTTAATTCATGATTCATGATTCAATTCATGATTCAGGATTTATGAATCTATTCATGATTCATGAATTATGTATCAATTCATGATTCATTATTCATGATTCATGATTCAATTCATGATTCATGATTCGATTCATTATTCATGATTCATGATTCAATTCATGATTCATGATTCGATTCATGATTCAATATTCATGATTCAATTCATGATTCATGATTCATGATTTAATTCATGATTCATGATTCATGAATCATGATTCAATTCATGATTAAATTCATGATTCATGATTCAATTTATGATTCATGATTCATGATTCAATTCATGATTCATGATTCAATTCATGATTCATGATTCAATTCATGATTCATGATTTGATTCATGATTCATGATTTGATTCATGATTCATGATTCAATTCATGATTCATAATTCATGATTCATGATACAATTCAAGATTCATGATTCATAATTCAATTCATGATTCGAATCCTGATTCAATTCATGATTCATGATTCGATTTATGATTCATGATTCATGATTCAATTCATGATTCATGATTCATGATTCAATTCATGATTCATGATTCATGATTCATGATTCAATTCATGATTCATGATTAATGATTCATGATTCATGATTCATGATTCAATTCATAATTCAGGATTCATGATTCAATTCATGATTCATGATTTATGATTCATGATTCAATTCATAATTCATGATTCATGATTCAATTCATGATTCATAATTCAATTCATGATTCATGATTAATGATTCGTGATTCATGATTCATGATTCAATTCATAATTCAGGATTCATGATTCAATTCATGATTCATGATTTATGATTCAATTCATGATTCATGATTCATGATTCAATTTATGATTCATGATTCATGATTCATGATTTAATTCATGATTCAATTCATGATTAATGATTCAATTCATGATTCCATTCATGATTCATGATTTATGATTCAATTCATGATTCAGGATTTATGATTCGATTCGTGATTCATGAATTATGATTCAATTCATGATTCATGATTCATGATTCATGATTAAATTCATGATTCATGTTTCAATTCATTAATCGATTCATGATTCAATTCATGATTCAATTCATGATTCATGATTCGAATTATGATTCATGATTAATGATTCAATTCATGATCCATGATTCATTTCATGATTCATGATTCATGATTCAATTCATGATTCAATTCATGATTCATGATTTGATTCATGATTCATGATTCAATTCATGATTCAATTCATGATTCATGATTCATGATTCAATTCATGATTCAATTCATAATTCATGATTCATGATTCATGATTCAATTCATGATTCATGATTCAATTCATGATTCATGATTCAATTCATGATTCATGATTTGATTCATGATTCATGATTCAATTCATTATTTATGATTCAATTCATGATTCATAATTCATGATTCATGATTCATGATTCAATTCAAGATTCATGATTCATAATTCAATTCATGATTCGAATCCTGATTCAATTCATGATTCATGATTCGATTTATGATACATGATTCATGATTCAATTCATGATTCATGATTCATGATTCATGATTCAATTCATGATTCATGATTCATTATTCGATTCCTGATTCATGATTCAATTCATGATTCATGATTCAATTCATGATTCATGATTCATGATTCTTGATTCATGAATTATGATTCAATTCATGATTCATGATTCAATTCATGATTCAGGATTTATGATTCGATTCATGATTCATGAATTATGATTCAATTCATGATTCATGATTCGATTTATGATTCATGATTCAATTCATGACTCATGATTCAATTCATGATTCAGGATTTATGAATCTATTCATGATTCATGAATTATGTATCAATTCATGATTCATTATTCATGATTCATGATTCAATTCATGATTCATGATTCGATTCATTATTCATGATTCATGATTCAATTCATGATTCATGATTCGATTCATGATTCAATATTCATGATTCAATTCATGATTCATGATTCGATTCATGATTCATGTATCATGATTTAATTCATGATTCATGATTCATGAATCATGATTCAATTCATGATTAAATTCATGATTCATGATTCAATTTATGATTCATGATTCATGATTCAATTCATGATTCATTATTCGATTCCTGATTCATGATTCAATTCATGATTTATGATTCATGATTCAATTCATAATTTATGATTCATGATTCAATTCATGATTCATGATTCGATTCATGATTCTTGATTCATGATTCATGATTCAATTCATGATTCATGATTCTTGATTCATGATTCATGATTCATGATTCAATTCATAATTGATGATTCATGATTCATGATTCAATTCATGATTCATGATTCAATTCATAATTCATGATTCATGATTCATGATTTAATTCATGATTCATGATTCAATTCATGATTCATAATTCATGATTCAATTCAAGATTCATGATTCATGATTCAATTCATGATTCATGATTCATGATTTAATTCATGATTCATGATTCAATTCATGATTCAGGATTTATGAATCTATTCATGATTCATGAATTATGTATCAATTCATGATTCATTATTCATGATTCATGATTCAATTCATGATTCATGATTCGATTCATTATTCATGATTCATGATTCAATTCATGATTCATGATTCGATTCATGATTCAATATTCATGATTCAATTCATGATTCATGATTCGATTCATGATTCATGATTCATGATTTAATTCATGATTCATGATTCATGAATCATGATTCAATTCATGATTAAATTCATGATTCATGATTCAATTTATGATTCATGATTCATGATTCAATTCATGATTCATGATTCAATTCATGATTCATGATTCAATTCATGATTCATGATTTGATTCATGATTCATGATTTGATTCATGATTCATGATTCAATTCATGATTCATAATTCATGATTCATGATACAATTCAAGATTCATGATTCATAATTCAATTCATGATTCGAATCCTGATTCAATTCATGATTCATGATTCGATTTATGATTCATGATTCATGATTCAATTCATGATTCATGATTCATGATTCAATTCATGATTCATGATTCATGATTCATGATTCAATTCATGATTCATGATTAATGATTCATGATTCATGATTCATGATTCAATTCATAATTCAGGATTCATGATTCAATTCATGATTCATGATTTATGATTCATGATTCAATTCATAATTCATGATTCATGATTCAATTCATGATTCATAATTCAATTCATGATTCATGATTAATGATTCGTGATTCATGATTCATGATTCAATTCATAATTCAGGATTCATGATTCAATTCATGATTCATGATTTATGATTCATGATTCAATTCATAATTCATGATTCATGATTCAATTCATAATTCATAATTCATGATTCATAATTCAATTCATGATTTGAATCCTGATTCAATGCATGATTCATGATTCGATTTATGATTCATGATTCATGATTCAATTCATGATTCATGATTCAATTCATGATTTATGATTCATGATTCAATTCATGATTCATGATTCATGATTCAATTCATGATTCATGATTCGATTCATGATTCTTGATTCATGATTCAATTCATAATTCATGATTCATGATTCATAATTCAATTCATGATTTAAATCCTGATTCAATGCATGATTCATGATTCAAAGATTCAATTCATGATTCATTATTCAATTCATGATTCATTATTCGATTCCTGATTCATGATTCAATTCATGATTTATCATTCATGATTCAATTCATGATTCATGATTCAATTCATGATTCATGATTCGATTCATGATTCTTGATTCATGATTCATGATTCAATTCATGATTCATGATTCATGATTCAATTCATGATTCATGATTCATGATTCTTGATTCATGATTCATGATTCATGATTCAATTCATAATTGATGATTCATGATTCATGATTCAATTCATGATTCATGATTCATGATTCAATTCATAATTCATGATTCATGATTTAATTCATGATTCATGATTCAATTCATGATTCATAATTCATGATTCAATTCAAGATTCATGATTCATGATTCATGATTTAATTCATGATTCATGATTCAATTCATGATTCAGGATTTATGAATCGATTCATGATTCATTATTCATGATTCATGATTTAATTCATGATTCATGATTCAATTCATGATTCAGGATTTATGAATCGATTCATGATTCATTATTCATGATTCATGATTCAATTCATGATTCATGATTCGATTCATTATTCATGATTCATAATTCAATTCATGATTCATGATTCGATTCATGATTCAATATTCATGATTCAATTCATGATTCATGATTCGATTCATGATTCATGATTCATGATTTAATTCATGATTCATGATTCATGAATCATGATTCAATTCATGATTAAATTCATGATTCATGATTCATGATTCAATTTATGATTCATGATTCATGATTTAATTGATGATTGAATTCATGATTAATGATTCAATTCATGATTCCATTCATGATTCATGATTCAATTCATGATTCAGGATTTATGATTCGATTCGTGATTCATGAATTATGATTCAATTCATGATTCATGATTCATGATTCATGATTAAATTCATGATTCATGTTTCAATTCATTAATCGATTCATGATTCAATTCATGATTCAATTCATGATTCATGATTCATGATTCAATTCATGATTCATGATTCATGATTCGAATTATGATTCATGATTAATGATTCAATTCATGATCCATGATTCATTTCATGATTCATGATTCATGATTCAATTCATGATTCAATTCATGATTCATGATTTGATTCATGATTCATGATTCAATTCATGATTCAATTCATGATTCATGATTCATGATTCAATTCATGATTCAATTCATAATTCATGATTCATGATTCATGATTCAATTCATGATTCATGATTCAATTCATGATTCATGATTCAATTCATGATTCATGATTTGATTCATGATTCATGATTCAATTCATTATTTATGATTCAATTCATGATTCATAATTCATGATTCATGATTCATGATTCAATTCAAGATTCATGATTCATAATTCAATTCATGATTCGAATCCTGATTCAATTCATGATTCATGATTCGATTTATGATACATGATTCATGATTCAATTCATGATTCATGATTCATGATTCATGATTCAATTCATGATTCATGATTCATTATTCGATTCCTGATTCATGATTCAATTCATGATTCAATTCATGATTCATGATTCATGATTCTTGATTCATGAATTATGATTCAATTCATGATTCATGATTCAATTCATGATTCAGGATTTATGATTCGATTCATGATTCATGAATTATGATTCAATTCATGATTCATGATTCAATTCATGATTCATGATTCATGATTCAATTCATGTTTCAATTCATTAATCGATTCATGATTCAATTCATGATTCATTTCATGATTCAGAATTTATGATTCGATTCATGATTCATGATTCGATTCATGATTCTTGATTCATGATTCATGATTCAATTCATGATTCATGATTCAATTCATGATTCATTATTCATGATTCATGATTCAATTCATGATTCATGATTCAATTCATGATTCAATTCATGATTCATGATTCATGATTCATGATTCAATTCATAATTGATGATTGATGATTCATGATTCAATTCATGATTCATGATTCATGATTCATGATTCAATTCATAATTCATGATTCATGATTCAATTCATGATTCAGGATTTATGATTCGATTCATGATTCATGAATTATGATTCAATTCATGATTCATTATTCATGATTCATGATTCAATTCATGATTCATGATTCATTATTCGATTCCTGATTCATGATTCAATTCATGATTCATGATTCATGATTCAATTCATGATTCATGATTTGATTCATGATTCATGATTCATGATTCAATTCATGATTCCTGATTCATGATTCATGATTCAATTCATGATTCATGATTAATGATTCATGATTCATGATTCATGTTTCAATTCATAATTCATGATTCAATTCATGATTCATGATTTATGATTCATGATTCAATTCATAATTCATGATTCATGATTCATGATTCAATTCATGACTCATGATTCATGATTCATGATTCAATTCATGATTCATGATCCATGATTCAATTCATGATTCATGATTCGATTCATGATTCTTGATTCATGATTCATGATTCAATTCATGATTCATGATTCAATTCATGATTCATGATTCATGATTCATGATTCAATTCATGATTCATGATTCAATTCATGATTCAATTCATGATTCATGATTCATGATTCATGATTCAATTCATAATTGATGATTGATGATTGATGATTCAATTCATGATTCATGATTCATGATTCATGATTCAATTCATAATTCATGATTCATGATTCAATTCATGATTCAGGATTTATGATTCGATTCATGATTCATGAATTATGATTCAATTCATGATTCATTATTCATGATTCATGATTCAATTCATGATTCATTATTCGATTCATTATTCATGATTCATGATTCAATTCATGATTCATTATTCGATTCCTGATTCATTATTCATGATTCAATTCATGATTTATGATTCATGATTCAATTCATGATTCATGATTCAATTCATGATTCTTGATTCATGATTCAATTCATGATTCATGATTCATGATTCATTTCATGATTCATGATTCTTGATTTATGATTCATAATTCATGATTCAATTCATAATTGATGATTCATGATTCATGATTCAATTCATGATTCATGATTCATGATTCATGATTCAATTCATAATTCATGATTCATGATTTAATTCATGATTCATGATTCAATTCATGATTCAGAATTCATGATTCAATTCAAGATTTATGATTCATGATTCAATTCATGATTCATGATTTATGATTCATGATTTAATTCATGATTCATGATTCAATTCCTGATTCAGGATTTATGAATCGATTCATGATTCATGAATTATGATGCAATTCATGATTCATTACTCATGATTCATGATTCAATTCATGATTCATGATTCGATTCATTATTCATAATTCATGATTCAATTCATGATTCATGATTCGATTCATGATTCAATTATTATGATTCAATTCATGATTCATGATTCGATTCATGATTCATGATTCATGATTTAATTCATGATTCATGATTAATGAATCATGATTCAATTCATGATTAAATTCATGATTCATGATTCAATTTATGATTCATGATTCATGATTTAATTCATGATTCAATTCATGATTAATGATTCAATTCATGATTCCATTCATGATTCATGATTCATGATTCAATTCATGATTCATGATTCAATTCCTGATTCATGATTCATGATTCAATTCATGATTCATGATTCAATTCCTGATTCATGATTCAATTCATTATTCATAATTTGATTCATGATTCATGATTCAATTCATGATTCATAATTTGATTCATGATTCATGATTCAATTCATGATTCATAATTCATGATTCATGATTCAATTCAAGATTCATGATTCATGATTCAATTCATGATTCATGATTCATGATTCATGATTTAATTCATGATTCAATTCATGATTCAGGATTTATGATTCGATTCATGATTCATGAATTATGATTCAATTCATAATTCATGATTCATGAATCAATTCATGATTCATGATTCAATTCATGATTCATGATTAAATTCATGATTCATGATTTGATTCATGATTCATGATTCAATTCATGATTCATGATTTGATTCATGATTCATGATTCAATTCATTATTCATGATTCAATTCATGATTCATGATTCAATTCATGATTCATTATTCGATTCATTATTCATGATTCATGATTCAATTCATGATTCATTATTCGATTCCTGATTCATGATTCATGATTCAATTCATGATTTATGATTCATGATTCAATTCATGATTCATGATTCAATTCATGATTCTTGATTCATGATTAATGATTCAATTCATGATTCATGATTCTTGATTTATGATTCATAATTCATGATTCAATTCATGATTTATGATTCATGATTCAATTCATGATTCATGATTCAATTCATGATTCATGATTCATGATTCATGATTCAATTCATAATTCATGATTCATGATTTAATTCATGATTCATGATTCAATTCATGATTCAGAATTCATGATTCAATTCAAGATTTATGATTCATGATTCAATTCATGATTCATGATTTATGATTCATGATTTAATTCATGATTCATGATTCAATTCATGATTCAGGATTTATGAATCGATTCATGATTCATGAATTATGATGCAATTCATGATTCATTACTCATGATTCATGATTCAATTCATGATTCATGATTCGATTCATTATTCATAATTCATTATTCAATTCATGATTCATGATTCGATTCATGATTCAATTATTATGATTCAATTCATGATTCATGATTCGATTCATGATTCATGATTCATGATTTAATTCATGATTCATGATTCATGAATCATGATTCAATTCATGATTAAATTCATGATTCATGATTCATGATTCAATTTATGATTCATGATTCATGATTCATGATTTAATTCATGATTCAATTCATGATTAATGATTCAATTCATGATTCCATTCATGATTCATGATTCATGATTCAATTCATGATTCATGATTCAATTTCTGATTCATGATTCATGATTCAATTCATGATTCATGATTCAATTCCTGATTCATGATTCAATTCATGATTCATAATTTGATTCATGATTCATGATTCAATTCATGATTCATAATTCATGATTCATGATTCAATTCAAGATTCATGATTCATGATTCAATTCATGATTCATGATTCATGATTCATGATTTAATTCATGATTCAATTCATGATTCAGGATTTATGATTCGATTCATGATTCATGAATTATGATTCAATTCATAATTCATGATTCATGATTCAATTCATGATTCATGATTCAATTCATGATTCATGATTTGATTCATGATTCATGATTCAATTAATTATTTATGATTCAATTCATGATTCATAATTCATGATTCATAATTCAATTCAAGATTCATGATTCAATTCAAGATACATGATTCATAATTCAATTCATGATTCGAATCCTGATTCAATTCATGATTCATGATTCGATTTATGATTCATGATTCATGATTCAATTCATGATTCATGATTCATGATTCAATTCATGATTCATGATTCATTATTCGATTCCTGTTTCATGATTCAATTCATGATTCATGATTCATGATTAAATTCATGATTCATGATTCATTATTCAATTCATGATTCATGATTTGATTCATGATTCTTGATTCAATTCATGATTCATGATTCATGATTCATGATTAAATTCATGATTCATGATTCAATTCATAATTCATGATTCATGATTCATAATTAAATTCATGATTTGAATCCTGATTCAATGCATGATTCATGATTCGATTTATGATTCATGATTCATGATTCAATTCATGATTCATGATTCAATTCATGATTTATGATTCATGATTCAATTCATGATTCATGATTCATGATTCAATTCATGATTCATGATTCGATTCATGATTCTTGATTCATGATTCAATTCATAATTCATGATTCATGATTCATAATTCAATTCATGATTTAAATCCTGATTCAATGCATGATTCATGATTCAAAGATTTAATTCATGATTCATTATTCAATTCATGATTCATTATTCGATTCCTGATTCATGATTCAATTCATGATTTATCATTCATGATTCAATTCATGATTCATGATTCATGATTCAATTCATGATTCATGATTCATGATTCTTGATTCATGATTCATGATTCATGATTCAATTCATAATTGATGATTCATGATTCATGATTCAATTCATGATTCATGATTCATGATTCAATTCATAATTCATGATTCATGATTTAATTCATGATTCATGATTCAATTCATGATTCATAATTCATGATTCAATTCAAGATTCATGATTCATGATTCAATTCATGATTCATGATTCATGATTCATGATTTAATTCATGATTCATGATTCAATTCATGATTCAGGATTTATGAATCGATTCATGATTCATTATTCATGATTCATGATTCAATTCATGATTCATGATTCGATTCATTATTCATGATTCATAATTCAATTCATGATTCATGATTCGATTCATGATTCAATATTCATGATTCAATTCATGATTCATGATTCGATTCATGATTCATGATTCATGATTTAATTCATGATTCATGATTCATGAATCATGATTCAATTCATGATTAAATTCATGATTCATGATTCATGATTCAATTTATGATTCATGATTCATGATTCATGATTTAATTGATGATTGAATTCATGATTAATGATTCAATTCATGATTCCATTCATGATTCATGATTCATGATTCAATTCATGATTCAGGATTTATGATTCGATTCGTGATTCATGAATTATGATTCAATTCATGATTCATGATTCATGATTCATGATTAAATTCATGATTCATGTTTCAATTCATTAATCGATTCATGATTCAATTCATGATTCAATTCATGATTCATGATTCATGATTCAATTCATGATTCATGATTCATGATTCGAATTATGATTCATGATTAATGATTCAATTCATGATCCATGATTCATTTCATGATTCATGATTCATGATTCAATTCATGATTCAATTCATGATTCATGATTTGATTCATGATTCATGATTCAATTCATGATTCAATTCATGATTCATGATTCATGATTCAATTCATGATTCAATTCATAATTCATGATTCATGATTCATGATTCAATTCATGATTCATGATTCAATTCATGATTCATGATTCAATTCATGATTCATGATTTGATTCATGATTCATGATTCAATTCATTATTTATGATTCAATTCATGATTCATAATTCATGATTCATGATTCATGATTCAATTCAAGATTCATGATTCATAATTCAATTCATGATTCGAATCCTGATTCAATTCATGATTCATGATTCGATTTATGATACATGATTCATGATTCAATTCATGATTCATGATTCATGATTCATGATTCAATTCATGATTCATGATTCATTATTCGATTCCTGATTCATGATTCAATTCATGATTCAATTCATGATTCATGATTCATGATTCTTGATTCATGAATTATGATTCAATTCATGATTCATGATTCAATTCATGATTCAGGATTTATGATTCGATTCATGATTCATGAATTATGATTCAATTCATGATTCATGATTCAATTCATGATTCATGATTCATGATTCAATTCATGTTTCAATTCATTAATCGATTCATGATTCAATTCATGATTCATTTCATGATTCAGAATTTATGATTCGATTCATGATTCATGATTCGATTCATGATTCTTGATTCATGATTCATGATTCAATTCATGATTCATGATTCAATTCATGATTCATGATTCATGATTCATGATTCAATTCATGATTCATGATTCAATTCATGATTCAATTCATGATTCATGATTCATGATTCATGATTCAATTCATAATTGATGATTGATGATTCATGATTCAATTCATGATTCATGATTCATGATTCATGATTCAATTCATAATTCATGATTCATGATTCAATTCATGATTCAGGATTTATGATTCGATTCATGATTCATGATTCGATTCATGATTCTTGATTCATGATTCATGATTCAATTCATGATTCATGATTCATGATTCAATTCATGATTCATGATTCATGATTCTTGATTCATGATTCATGATTCATGATTCAATTCATAATTGATGATTCATGATTCATGATTCAATTCATGATTCATGATTCATGATTCAATTCATAATTCATGATTCATGATTTAATTCATGATTCATGATTCAATTCATGATTCATAATTCATGATTCAATTCAAGATTCATGATTCATGATTCAATTCATGATTCATGATTCATGATTTAATTCATGATTCATGATTCAATTCATGATTCAGGATTTATGAATCGATTCATGATTCATTATTCATGATTCATGATTCAATTCATGATTCATGATTCGATTCATTATTCATGATTCATAATTCAATTCATGATTCATGATTCGATTCATGATTCAATATTCATGATTCAATTCATGATTCATGATTCGATTCATGATTCATGATTCATGATTTAATTCATGATTCATGATTCATGAATCATGATTCAATTCATGATTAAATTCATGATTCATGATTCATGATTCAATTTATGATTCATGATTCATGATTCATGATTTAATTGATGATTGAATTCATGATTAATGATTCAATTCATGATTCCATTCATGATTCATGATTCATGATTCAATTCATGATTCAGGATTTATGATTCGATTCGTGATTCATGAATTATGATTCAATTCATGATTCATGATTCATGATTAAATTCATGATTCATGTTTCAATTCATTAATCGATTCATGATTCAATTCATGATTCAATTCATGATTCATGATTCATGATTCAATTCATGATTCATGATTCGAATTATGATTCATGATTAATGATTCAATTCATGATCCATGATTCATTTCATGATTCATGATTCATGATTCAATTCATGATTCAATTCATGATTCATGATTTGATTCATGATTCATGATTCAATTCATGATTCAATTCATGATTCATGATTCATGATTCAATTCATGATTCAATTCATAATTCATGATTCATGATTCATGATTCAATTCATGATTCATGATTCAATTCATGATTCATGATTCAATTCATGATTCATGATTTGATTCATGATTCATGATTCAATTCATTATTTATGATTCAATTCATGATTCATAATTCATGATTCATGATTCATGATTCAATTCAAGATTCATGATTCATAATTCAATTCATGATTCGAATCCTGATTCAATTCATGATTCATGATTCGATTTATGATACATGATTCATGATTCAATTCATGATTCATGATTCATGATTCATGATTCAATTCATGATTCATGATTCATTATTCGATTCCTGATTCATGATTCAATTCATGATTCAATTCATGATTCATGATTCATGATTCTTGATTCATGAATTATGATTCAATTCATGATTCATGATTCAATTCATGATTCAGGATTTATGATTCGATTCATGATACATGAATTATGATTCAATTCATGATTCATGATTCAATTCATGATTCATGATTCATGATTCAATTCATGTTTCAATTCATTAATCGATTCATGATTCAATTCATGATTCATTTCATGATTCAGAATTTATGATTCGATTCATGATTCATGATTCGATTCATGATTCTTGATTCATGATTCATGATTCAATTCATGATTCATGATTCAATTCATGATTCATGATTCATGATTCATGATTCAATTCATGATTCATGATTCAATTCATGATTCAATTCATGATTCATGATTCATGATTCATGATTCAATTCATAATTGATGATTGATGATTCATGATTCAATTCATGATTCATGATTCATGATTCATGATTCAATTCATAATTCATGATTCATGATTCAATTCATGATTCAGGATTTATGATTCGATTCATGATTCATGAATTATGATTCAATTCATGATTCATTATTCATGATTCATGATTCAATTCATGATTCATGATTCATTATTCGATTCCTGATTCATGATTCAATTCATGATTCATGATTCATGATTCAATTCATGATTCATGATTTGATTCATGATTCATGATTCATGATTCAATTCATGATTCCTGATTCATGATTCATGATTCAATTCATGATTCATGATTAATGATTCATGATTCATGATTCATGTTTCAATTCATAATTCATGATTCAATTCATGATTCATGATTTATGATTCATGATTCAATTCATAATTTATGATTCATGATTCAATTCATGACTCATGATTCATGATTCATGATTCAATTCATGATTCATGATCCATGATTCAATTCATGATTCATGATTCGATTCATGATTCTTGATTCATGATTCATGATTCAATTCATGATTCATGATTCAATTCATGATTCATGATTCATGATTCATGATTCAATTCATGATTCATGATTCAATTCATGATTCAATTCATGATTCATGATTCATGATTCATGATTCAATTCATAATTGATGATTGATGATTGATGATTCAATTCATGATTCATGATTCATGATTCATGATTCAATTCATAATTCATGATTCATGATTCAATTCATGATTCAGGATTTATGATTCGATTCATGATTCATGAATTATGATTCAATTCATGATTCATTATTCATGATTCATGATTCAATTCATGATTCATTATTCGATTCATTATTCATGATTCATGATTCAATTCATGATTCATTATTCGATTCCTGATTCATTATTCATGATTCAATTCATGATTTATGATTCATGATTCAATTCATGATTCATGATTCAATTCATGATTCTTGATTCATGATTCAATTCATGATTCATGATTCATGATTCATTTCATGATTCATGATTCTTGATTTATGATTCATAATTCATGATTCAATTCATAATTGATGATTCATGATTCATGATTCAATTCATGATTCATGATTCATGATTCATGATTCAATTCATAATTCATGATTCATGATTTAATTCATGATTCATGATTCAATTCATGATTCAGAATTCATGATTCAATTCAAGATTTATGATTCATGATTCAATTCATGATTCATGATTTATGATTCATGATTTAATTCATGATTCATGATTCAATTCCTGATTCAGGATTTATGAATCGATTCATGATTCATGAATTATGATGCAATTCATGATTCATTACTCATGATTCATGATTCAATTCATGATTCATGATTCGATTCATTATTCATAATTCATGATTCAATTCATGATTCATGATTCGATTCATGATTCAATTATTATGATTCAATTCATGATTCATGATTCGATTCATGATTCATGATTCATGATTTAATTCATGATTCATGATTAATGAATCATGATTCAATTCATGATTAAATTCATGATTCATGATTCATGATTCAATTTATGATTCATGATTCATGATTTAATTCATGATTCAATTCATGATTAATGATTAAATTCATGATTCCATTCATGATTCATGATTCATGATTCAATTCATGATTCATGATTCAATTCCTGATTCATGATTCATGATTCAATTCATGATTCATGATTCAATTCCTGATTCATGATTCAATTCATTATTCATAATTTGATTCATGATTCATGATTCAATTCATGATTCATAATTTGATTCATGATTCATGATTCAATTCATGATTCATAATTCATGATTCATGATTCAATTCAAGATTCATGATTCATGATTCAATTCATGATTCATGATTCATGATTCATGATTTAATTCATGATTCAATTCATGATTCAGGATTTATGATTCGATTCATGATTCATGAATTATGATTCAATTCATAATTCATGATTCATGAATCAATTCATGATTCATGATTCAATTCATGATTCATGATTAAATTCATGATTCATGATTTGATTCATGATTCATGATTCAATTCATGATTCATGATTTGATTCATGATTCATGATTCAATTCATTATTTATGATTCAATTCATGATTCATTATTCATGATTCATGATTCAATTCATGATTCATTATTCGATTCATTATTCATGATTCATGATTCAATTCATGATTCATTATTCGATTCCTGATTCATGATTCATGATTCAATTCATGATTTATGATTCATGATTCAATTCATGATTCATGATTCAATTCATGATTCTTGATTCATGATTAATGATTCAATTCATGATTCATGATTCTTGATTTATGATTCATAATTCATGATTCAATTCATGATTTATGATTCATGATTCAATTCATGATTCATGATTCAATTCATGATTCATGATTCATGATTCATGATTCAATTCATAATTCATGATTCATGATTTAATTCATGATTCATGATTCAATTCATGATTCAGAATTCATGATTCAATTCAAGATTTATGATTCATGATTCAATTCATGATTCATGATTTATGATTCATGATTTAATTCATGATTCATGATTCAATTCATGATTCAGGATTTATGAATCGATTCATGATTCATGAATTATGATGCAATTCATGATTCATTACTCATGATTCATGATTCAATTCATGATTCATGATTCGATTCATTATTCATAATTCATTATTCAATTCATGATTCATGATTCGATTCATGATTCAATTATTATGATTCAATTCATGATTCATGATTCGATTCATGATTCATGATTTAATTCATGATTCATGATTCATGAATCATGATTCAATTCATGATTAAATTCATGATTCATGATTCATGATTCAATTTATGATTCATGATTCATGATTCATGATTTAATTCATGATTCAATTCATGATTAATGATTCAATTCATGATTCCATTCATGATTCATGATTCATGATTCAATTCATGATTCATGATTCAATTCCTGATTCATGATTCATGATTCAATTCATGATTCATGATTCAATTCCTGATTCATGATTCAATTCATGATTCATAATTTGATTCATGATTCATGATTCAATTCATGATTCATAATTCATGATTCATGATTCAATTCAAGATTCATGATTCATGATTCAATTCATGATTCATGATTCATGATTCATGATTTAATTCATGATTCAATTCATGATTCAGGATTTATGATTCGATTCATGATTCATGAATTATGATTCAATTCATAATTCATGATTCATGATTCAATTCATGATTCATGATTCAATTCATGATTCATGATTCAATTCATGATTCATGATTTGATTCATGATTCATGATTCAATTAATTATTTAAGATTCAATTCATGATTCATAATTCATGATTCATGATTCAATTCAAGATTCATGATTCAATTCAAGATACATGATTCATAATTCAATTCATGATTCGAATCCTGATTCAATTCATGATTCATGATTCGATTTATGATTCATGATTCATGATTCAATTCATGATTCATGATTCATGATTCAATTCATGATTCATGATTCATTATTCGATTCCTGTTTCATGATTCAATTCATGATTCATGATTCATGATTAAATTCATGATTCATGATTCATTATTCAATTCATGATTCATGATTTGATTCATGATTCTTGATTCAATTCATGATTCATGATTCATGATTCATGATTAAATTCATGATTCATGTTTCAATTCATTAATCGATTCATGATTCAATTCATGATTCAATTCATGATTCATGATTCATGATTCGAATTATGATTCATGATTAATGATTCAATTCATGATCCATGATTCATTTCATGATTCATGATTCATGATTCAATTCATGATTCAATTCATGATTCATGATTTGATTCATGATTCATGATTCAATTCATGATTCAATTCATGATTCATGATTCATGATTCAATTCATGATTCAATTCATAATTCATGATTCATGATTCATGATTCAATTCATGATTCATGATTCAATTCATGATTCATGATTCAATTCATGATTCATGATTTGATTCATGATTCATGATTCAATTCATTATTTATGATTCAATTCATGATTCATAATTCATGATTCATGATTCATGATTCAATTCAAGATTCATGATTCATAATTCAATTCATGATTCGAATCCTGATTCAATTCATGATTCATGATTCGATTTATGATACATGATTCATGATTCAATTCATGATTCATGATTCATGATTCATGATTCAATTCATGATTCATGATTCATTATTCGATTCCTGATTCATGATTCAATTCATGATTCATGATTCAATTCATGATTCATAATTCATGATTCATGATTCATTATTCGATTCCTGATTCATGATTCAATTCATGATTCATGATTCAATTCATGATTCAGGATTTATGATTCGATTCATGATTCATGAATTATGATTCAATTCATGATTCATGATTCGATTTATGATTCATGATTCAATTCATGACTCATGATTCATGATTCATGATTCAATTCATGATTCATTATTCGATTCCTGATTCATGATTCAATTCATGATTTATGATTCATGATTCAATTCATGATTCATGATTCATGATTCAATTCATGATTCATGATTCGATTCATGATTCTTGATTCATGATTCATGATTCAATTCATGATTCATGATTCTTGATTCATGATTCATGATTCATGATTCAATTCATAATTGATGATTCATGATTCATGATTCAATTCATGATTCATGATTCAATTCATAATTCATGATTCATGATTCATGATTTAATTCATGATTCATGATTCAATTCATGATTCATAATTCATGATTCAATTCAAGATTCATGATTCATGATTCAATTCATGATTCATGATTCATGATTTAATTCATGATTCATGATTCAATTCATGATTCAGGATTTATGAATCTATTCATGATTCATGAATTATGTATCAATTCATGATTCATTATTCATGATTCATGATTCAATTCATGATTCATGATTCGATTCATTATTCATGATTCATGATTCAATTCATGATTCATGATTCGATTCATGATTCAATATTCATGATTCAATTCATGATTCATGATTCGATTCATGATTCATGATTCATGATTTAATTCATGATTCATGATTCATGAATCATGATTCAATTCATGATTAAATTCATGATTCATGATTCAATTTATGATTCATGATTCATGATTCAATTCATGATTCATGATTCAATTCATGATTCATGATTCAATTCATGATTCATGATTTGATTCATGATTCATGATTTGATTCATGATTCATGATTCAATTCATGATTCATAATTCATGATTCATGATACAATTCAAGATTCATGATTCATAATTCAATTCATGATTCGAATCCTGATTCAATTCATGATTCATGATTCGATTTATGATTCATGATTCATGATTCAATTCATGATTCATGATTCATGATTCATGATTCAATTCATGATTCATGATTCATGATTCATGATTCAATTCATGATTCATGATTAATGATTCATGATTCATGATTCATGATTCAATTCATAATTCAGGATTCATGATTCAATTCATGATTCATGATTTATGATTCATGATTCAATTCATAATTCATGATTCATGATTCAATTCATGATTCATAATTCAATTCATGATTCATGATTAATGATTCGTGATTCATGATTCATGATTCAATTCATAATTCAGGATTCATGATTCAATTCATGATTCATGATTTATGATTCATGATTCAATTCATAATTCATGATTCATGATTCAATTCATAATTCATGATTCATGATTCATAATTCAATTCATGATTTGAATCCTGATTCAATGCATGATTCATGATTCGATTTATGATTCATGATTCATGATTCAATTCATGATTCATGATTCAATTCATGATTTATGATTCATGATTC
Source organism: Mixophyes australis (assembly GCA_036250195.1). Taxonomy (NCBI): domain Eukaryota; kingdom Metazoa; phylum Chordata; class Amphibia; order Anura; family Limnodynastidae; genus Mixophyes; species Mixophyes australis. The sequence goes on from JAVHZZ010000033.1 coordinate 1,426,807, forward strand.
AATTCATGATTCATGATTCATGATTCAATTCATGATTCATGATTCGATTCATGATTCTTGATTCATGATTCAATTCATAATTCATGATTCATGATTCATAATTCAATTCATGATTTAAATCCTGATTCAATGCATGATTCATGATTCAAAGATTCAATTCATGATTCATTATTCAATTCATGATTCATTATTCGATTCCTGATTCATGATTCAATTCATGATTTATCATTCATGATTCAATTCATGATTCATGATTCATGATTCAATTCATGATTCATGATTCGATTCATGATTCTTGAATCATGATTCATGATTCAATTCATGATTCATGATTCATGATTCAATTCATGATTCATGATTCATGATTCTTGATTCATGATTCATGATTCATGATTCAATTCATAATTGATGATTCATGATTCATGATTCAATTCATGATTCATGATTCATGATTCAATTCATAATTCATGATTCATGATTTAATTCATGATTCATGATTCAATTCATGATTCATAATTCATGATTCAATTCAAGATTCATGATTCATGATTCAATTCATGATTCATGATTCATGATTCATGATTTAATTCATGATTCATGATTCAATTCATGATTCAGAATTTATGAATCGATTCATGATTCATTATTCATGATTCATGATTCAATTCATTATTCATGATTCGATTCATTATTCATGATTCATAATTCAATTCATGATTCATAATTCGATTCATGATTCAATATTCATGATTCAATTCATGATTCATGATTCGATTCATGATTCATGATTCATGATTTAATTCATGATTCATGATTCATGAATCATGATTCAATTCATGATTAAATTCATGATTCATGATTCATGATTCAATTTATGATTCATGATTCATGATTCATGATTTAATTCATGATTCAATTCATGATTAATGATTAAATTCATGATTCCATTCATGATTCATGATTCAATTCATGATTCAGGATTTATGATTTGATTCGTGATTCATGAATTATGATTCAATTCATGATTCATGATTCATGATTCATGATTAAATTCATGATTCATGTTTCAATTCATTAATCGATTCATGATTCAATTCATGATTCAATTCATGATTCATGATTCATGATTCGAATTATGATTCATGATTAATGATTCAATTCATGATCCATGATTCATTTCATGATTCATGATTCATGATTCAATTCATGATTCAATTCATGATTCATGATTTGATTCATGATTCATGATTCAATTCATGATTCAATTCATGATTCATGATTCATGATTCAATTCATGATTCAATTCATAATTCATGATTCATGATTCAATTCATGATTCATGATTCAATTCATGATTCATGATTCAATTCATGATTCATGATTTGATTCATGATTCATGATTCAATTCATTATTTATGATTCAATTCATGATTCATAATTCATGATTCATGATTCATGATTCAATTCAAGATTCATGATTCATAATTCAATTCATGATTCGAATCCTGATTCAATTCATGATTCATGATTCGATTTATGATACATGATTCATGATTCAATTCATGATTCATGATTCATGATTCATGATTCAATTCATGATTCATGATTCATTATTCGATTCCTGATTCATGATTCAATTCATGATTCATGATTCAATTCATGATTCATGATTCATGATTCTTGATTCATGAATTATGATTCAATTCATGATTCATGATTCAATTCATGATTCAGGATTTATGATTCGATTCATGATTCATGAATTATGATTCAATTCATGATTCATGATTCAATTCATGATTCATGATTCATGATTCATGATTCAATTCATGTTTCAATTCATTAATCGATTCATGATTCAATTCATGATTCATTTCATGATTCAGAATTTATGATTTGATTCATGATTCATGATTCGATTCATGATTCTTGATTCATGATTCATGATTCAATTCATGATTCATGATTCAATTCATGATTCATGATTCATGATTCATGATTCAATTCATGATTCATGATTCAATTCATGATTCAATTCATGATTCATGATTCATGATTCATGATTCAATTCATAATTGATGATTGATGATTCATGATTCAATTCATGATTCATGATTCATGATTCATGATTCAATTCATAATTCATGATTCATGATTTAATTCATGATTCAGGATTTATGATTCGATTCATGATTCATGAATTATGATTCAATTCATGATTCATTATTCATGATTCATGATTCAATTCATGATTCATGATTCATTATTCGATTCCTGATTCATGATTCAATTCATGATTCATGATTCATGATTCAATTCATGATTCATGATTTGATTCATGATTCTTGATTCATGATTCATGATTCAATTCATGATTCCTGATTCATGATTCATGATTCAATTCATGATTCATGATTAATGATTAATGATTCATGATTCATGATTCATGATTCAATTCATGATTCCTGATTCATGATTCATGATTCAATTCATGATTCATGATTAATGATTCATGATTCATGATTCATGTTTCAATTCATAATTCATGATTCAATTCATGATTCATGATTTATGATTCATGATTCAATTCATAATTCATGATTCATGATTCATGATTCAATTCATGACTCATGATTCATGATTCATGATTCAATTCATGATTTATGATTCATGATTCAATTCATGATTCATTATCCATGATTCAATTCATGATTCATGATTCGATTCATGATTCTTGATTCATGATTCATGATTCAATTCATGATTCATGATTCAATTCATGATTCATGATTCATGATTCATGATTCAATTCATGATTCATGATTCAATTCATGATTCAATTCATGATTCATGATTCATGATTCATGATTCAATTCATAATTGATGATTGATGATTCATGATTCAATTCATGATTCATGATTCATGATTCATGATTCAATTCATAATTCATGATTCATGATTCAATTCATGATTCAGGATTTATGATTCGATTCATGATTCATGAATTATGATTCAATTCATGATTCATTATTCATGATTCATGATTCAATTCATGATTCATTATTCGATTCATTATTCATAATTCATGATTCAATTCATGATTCATTATTCGATTCCTGATTCATTATTCATGATTCAATTCATGATTTATGATTCATGATTCAATTCATGATTCATGATTCAATTCATGATTCTTGATTCATGATTCAATTCATGATTCATGATTCATGATTCATTTCATGATTCATGATTCTTGATTTATGATTCATAATTCATGATTCAATTCATAATTGATGATTCATGATTCATGATTCAATTGATGATTCATGATTCATGATTCATGATTCAATTCATAATTCATGATTCATGATTTAAATCATGATTCATGATTCAATTCATGATTCAGAATTCATGATTCAATTCAAGATTTATGATTCATGATTCAATTCATGATTCATGATTTATGATTCATGATTTAATTCATGATTCATGATTCAATTCATGATTCAGGATTTATGAATCGATTCATGATTCATGAATTATGATGCAATTCATGATTCATTACTCATGATTCATGATTCAATTCATAATTCATGATTCGATTCATTATTCATAATTCATGATTCAATTCATGATTCATGATTCGATTCATGATTCAATTATTATGATTCAATTCATGATTCATGATTCGATTCATGATTCATGATTCATGATTTAATTCATGATTCATGATTAATGAATCATGATTCAATTCATGATTAAATTCATGATTCATGATTCATGATTCAATTTATGATTCATGATTCATGATTTAATTCATGATTCAATTCATGATTAATGATTCAATTCATGATTCCATTCATGATTCATGATTCATGATTCAATTCATGATTCATGATTCAATTCCTGATTCATGATTCATGATTCAATTCATGATTCATGATTCAATTCCTGATTCATGATTCAATTCATGATTCATAATTTGATTCATGATTCATGATTCAATTCATGATTCATAATTTGATTCATGATTCATGATTCAATTCATGATTCATAATTCATGATTCATGATTCAATTCAAGATTCATGATTCATGATTCAATTCATGATTCATGATTCATGATTCATGATTTAATTCATGATTCAATTCATGATTCAGGATTTATGATTCGATTCATGATTCATGAATTATGATTCAATTCATAATTCATGATTCATGATTCAATTCATGATTCATGATTCAATTCATGATTCATGATTAAATTCATGATTCATGATTTGATTCATGATTCATGATTCAATTCATGATTCATGATTTGATTCATGATTCATGATTCAATTCATTATTTATGATTCAATTCATGATTCATTATTCATGATTCATGATTCAATTCATGATTCATTATTCGATTCATTATTCATGATTCATGATTCAATTCATGATTCATTATTCGATTCCTGATTCATGATTCATGATTCAATTCATGATTTATGATTCATGATTCAATTCATGATTCATGATTCAATTCATGATTCTTGATTCATGATTCATGATTCAATTCATGATTCATGATTCTTGATTTATGATTCATAATTCATGATTCAATTCATAATTGATGATTCATGATTCATGATTCGATTCATGATTCATGTTTCATGATTCATGATTCAATTCATAATTCATGATTCATGATTTAATTCATGATTCATGATTCAATTCATGATTCAGAATTCATGATTCAATTCAAGATTTATGATTCATGATTCAATTCATGATTCATGATTTATGATTCATGATTTAATTCATGATTCATGATTCAATTCATGATTCAGGATTTATGAATCGATTCATGATTCATGAATTATGATGCAATTCATGATTCATTACTCATGATTAATGATTCAATTCATGATTCATGATTCGATTCATTATTCATAATTCATTATTCAATTCATGATTCATGATTCGATTCATGATTCAATTATTATGATTCAATTCATGATTCATGATTCGATTCATGATTCATGATTCATGATTTAATTCATGATTCATGATTCATGAATCATGATTCAATTCATGATTAAATTCATGATTCATGATTCATGATTCAATTTATGATTCATGATTCATGATTCATGATTTAATTCATGATTCAATTCATGATTAATGATTCAATTCATGATTCCATTCATGATTCATGATTCATGATTCAATTCATGATTCATGATTCAATTCCTGATTCATGATTCATGATTCAATTCATGATTCATGATTCAATTCCTGATTCATGATTCAATTCATGATTCATAATTCATGATTCATGATTCAATTCAAGATTCATGATTCATGATTCAATTCATGATTCATGATTCATGATTCATGATTTAATTCATGATTCAATTCATGATTCAGGATTTATGATTCGATTCATGATTCATGAATTATGATTCAATTCATAATTCATGATTCATGATTCAATTCATGATTCATGATTCAATTCATGATTCATGATTCAATTCATGATTCATGATTTGATTCATGATTCATGATTCAATTCATGATTCATGATTTGATTCATGATTCATGATTCAATTAATTATTTATGATTCAATTCATGATTCATAATTCATGATTCATGATTCAATTCAAGATTCATGATTCATGATTCAATTCAAGATACATGATTCATAATTCAATTCATGATTCGAATCCTGATTCAATTCATGATTCATGATTCGATTTATGATTCATGATTCATGATTCAATTCATGATTCATGATTCATGATTCAATTCATGATTCATGATTCATTATTCGATTCCTGTTTCATGATTCAATTCATGATTCATGATTCATGATTAAATTCATGATTCATGATTCATTATTCAATTCATGATTCATGATTTGATTCATGATTCTTGATTCAATTCATGATTCATGATTCATGATTCATGATTCATGATTCAATTCATGATTCAGGATTTATGATTCGATTCATGATTCATGAATTATGATTTAATTCATGATTCATGATTCAATTCATGATTCATGATTCATGATTCAATTCATGATTCATGATTCATGATTCCATTCATGATTCATGATTCGATTTATGATTCATGATTCATGATTAAATTCATGATTCATGATTCATGATTCATGATTAAATTCATGATTCATGATTCAATTCATGATTCATGATTCATGATTCTTGATTCATGATTCATGATTCAATTCATGATTCATGATTCATGCTTCATGATTCAATTCATGATTCAGGATTTATGATTCGATTCATGATTCATGAATTATGATTCAATTCATGATTCATGATTCAATTCATGATTCATGATTCATGATTCAATTCATGATTCATGTTTCAATTCATTAATCGATTCATGATTCAATTCATGATTCAATTCATGATTCATGATTCGATTCATGATTCATGATTAATGATTCGATTCATGATTCATGATTAATGATTCAATTCATGATGCATGATTCATTTCATGATTCATGATTCAATTCATGATTCAATTCATGATTCATGGTTCATGATTCATGATTCAATTCATGATTCATAATTCATGATTCAATTCAAGATTCATGATTCATAATTTAATTCATGATTCGAATCCTGATTCAATTCATGATTCATGATTCGATTTATGATTCATGATTCATGATTCAATTCATTATTCATGATTCATGATTCAATTCATGATTCATGATTCATTATTCATGATTCAATTCATGATTCATGATTCATTATTCGATTCCTGATTCATGATTCAATTCATGATTCATGATTCATGATTCAATTCATGATTCATGATTTGATTCATGATTCTTGATTCATGATTCATGATTCAATTCATGATTCATGATTCATGATTCATGATTCAATTCATGATTCATGATTCATGATTCATGATTCATGATTCATGATTCAATTCATAATTCAGGATTCATGATTCATGATTCATGATTCATGATTTATGATTCATGATTTATGATTCATGATTCAATTCATAATTCATGATTCATGATTCATAATTCATGATTCATGATTCATGATTCAATTCATAATTCATGATTCATGATTCATAATTCAATTCATGATTCGAATCCTGATTCAATGCATGATTCATGATTCGATTTATGATTCATGATTCATGATTCAATTCATGACTCATGATTCATGATTCATGATTCAATTCATGATTTATGATTCATGATTCAATTCATGATTCATGATCCATGATTCAATTCATGATTCATGATTCGATTTATGATTCTTGATTCTTGATTCATGATTCAATTCATGATTCATGATTCATGATTCATGATTCAATTCATGATTCATGATTCATGATTCATGATTCAATTCAAGATTCATGATTCATGATTCATAATTCAATTCATAATTGATGATTCATGATTCATGATTCAATTCATGATTCATGATTCATGATTCATGATTCAATTCATAATTCATGATTCATGATTCAATTCATGATTCAGGATTTATGATTCGATTCATGATTCATGAATTATGATTCAATTCATGATTCATTATTCATGATTCATGATTCAATTCATGATTCATGATTCGATTCATTATTCATGATTCATGATTTAATTCATGATTCATGATTCGATTCATGATTCAATATTCATGATTCAATTCATGATTCATGATTCGATTCATGATTTAATTCATGATTCATGATTCATGATTCAATTTTTGATTCATGATTCATGATTCATGATTTAATTCATGATTCATGATCTATGATTCAATTCATGATTCATGATTCGATTCATGATTCATGAATTATGATTCAATTCATGATTCATGATTCAATTCATGATTCATGATTCATGATTCATGATTCAATTCATGATTCATGTTTCAATTCATTAATCGATTCATAATTCAATTCATGATTCAATTCATGATTCATGATTCGATTCATGATTCATGATTAATGATTCGATTCATGATTCATGATTAATGATTCAATTCATGATGCATGATTCATTTCATGATTCATGATTCATGATTCAATTCATGATTCAATTCATGATTCATGGTTCATGATTCATGATTCATGATTCAATTCATAATTCATGATTCATGATTCAATTCATGATTAATGATTCAATTTATGATTCATGATTTGATTCATGATTCATGATTCAATTCATTATTTATGATTCAATTCATGATTCATAATTCATGATTCAATTCAAGATTCATGATTCATAATTTAATTCATGATTCGAATCCTGATTCAATTCATGATTCATGATTCGATTTCTGATTCATGATTCATGATTCAATTCATTATTCATGATTCATGATTCAATTCATGATTCATGATTTGATTCATGATTCATGATTCAATTCATTATTTATGATTCAATTCATGATTCATAATTCATGATTCAATTCAAGATTCATGATTCATAATTTAATTCATGATTCGAATCCTGATTCAATTCATGATTCATGATTCGATTTCTGATTCATGATTCATGATTCAATTCATTATTCATGATTCATGATTCAATTCATGATTCATGATTCATGATTCATGATTCAATTCATGATTCATGATTCATTATTCGATTCATGATTCAATTCATGATTCATGATTCATGATTCAATTCATGATTCATGATTTGATTCATGATTCTTGATTCATGATTCATGATTCAATTCATGATTCATGATTCATGATTCATGATTCAATTCATGATTCATGATTCATGATTCATGATTCATGATTCAATTCATAATTCAGGATTCATGATTCATGATTCATGATTCATGATTCATGATTCAATTCATAATTCAGGATTCATGATTCATGATTCATGATTCATGATTTATGATTCATGATTTATGATTCATGATTCAATTCATAATTCATGATTCATGATTCATGATTCAATTCATAATTCATGATTCATGATTCATAATTCAATTCATGATTCGAATCCTGATTCAATGCATGATTCATGATTCGATTTATGATTCATGATTCATGATTCAATTCATGACTCATGTTTCATGATTCATGATTCAATTCATGATTTATGATTCATGATTCAATTCATGATTCATGATCCATGATTCAATTCATGATTCATGATTCGATTCATGATTCTTGATTCTTGATTCATGATTCAATTCATGATTCATGATTCATGATTCATGATTCAATTCATGATTCATGATTCATGATTCATGATTCAATTCATGATTCATGATTCATGATTCATAATTCAATTCATAATTGATGATTCATGATTCATGATTCAATTCATGATTCATGATTCATGATTCATGATTCAATTCATAATTCATGATTCATGATTCAATTCATGATTCAGGATTTATGATTCGATTCATGATTCATGAATTATGATTCAATTCATGATTCATTATTCATGATTCATGATTCAATTCATGATTCATGATTCGATTCATTATTCATGATTCATGATTCAATTCATGATTCATGATTCGATTCATGATTCAATATTCATGATTCAATTCATGATTCATGATTCGATTCATGATTCATGATTCATGATTTAATTCATGATTCATGATTCATGATTCAATTTTTGATTCATGATTCATGATTCATGATTTAATTCATGATTCAATTCATGATTAATGATTCAATTCATAATTCCATTCATGATTCATGATTCAATTCATGATTCATGATTCAATTCATGATTTATGATTCAATTCATGATTCATGATTTGATTCATGATTCATGATTCAATTCATGATTCATAATTCATGATTCATGATTTATGATTCATGATTTAATTCATGATTCATGATTCAATTCATGATTCAGGATTTATGATTCGATTCATGATTCATGAATTATGATTCAATTCATGATTTATGATTCAATTCATGATTCAATTCATGATTCAATTCATGATTCATGATTCAATTCATGATTAATGATTCAATTCATGATCCATGATTCATTACATGATTCATGATTCATGATTCAATTCATGATTTAATTCATGATTCATGATTCATGATTCGATTCATGATTCATGATTAATGATTCAATTCATGATCCATGATTCAATTCATGATCCATGATTCATTTCATGATTCATGATTCATGATTCAATTCATGATTCAATTCATGATTCATGGTTCATGATTCATGATTCATGTTTCAATTCATAATTCATGATTCATGATTCATGATTCAATTCATGATTCAATTCATGATTTATGATTCAATTCATGATTCATGATTCAATTCATGATTCATGATTTGATTCATGATTCATGATTCAATTCATTATTTATGATTAAATTCATGATTCATAATTCATGATTCATGATTCAATTCAAGATTCATGATTCATAATTCAATTCATGATTCGAATCCTGATTCAATTCATGATTCATGATTCGATTTATGATTCATGATTCATGATTCAATTCATGATTCATGATTCAATTCATGATTCATGATTCATGATTAAATTCATGATTCATGATTCATGATTCTTGATTCATGATTCATGATTTGATTCATGATTCTTGATTCATGATTCATGATTCAATTCATGATTAATGATTCATGATTCATGATTCAATTCATGATTCATGATTAATGATTCATGATTTAATTCATATTTCATGATTCATGATTCATGATTCAATTCATGATTCATGATTCATGATTCATGATTCAATTCATAATTCATGATTCATGATTCATGATTCATGATTCAATTCATAATTCATGATTCATGATTCATAATTCAATTCAAGATTCGAATCCTGATTCAATTCATGATTCATGATTCGATTTATGATTCATGATTCATGATTCAATTCATGATTCAGGATTTATGATTCGATTCATGATTCATAAATTATGATTCAATTCATGATTCATTATTCATGATTCATGATTCAATTCACGATTCATGATTCATGATTCATGATTCAATTCATGATTCATGATTCATGATTCATGATTCAATTCATGATTCAGGATTTATGATTCATGATTCATGATTCATGATTCAATTCATGATTCAGGATTTATGATTCGATTCATGATTCATGAATTATGATTCAATTCATGATTCATGATTTAATTCATGATTCATGATTCATGATTCATGATTCAATTCATGATTCATGATTCCATTCATGATTCATGATTCGATTTATGATTCATGATTCATGATTCAATTCATGATTCATGATTCATGATTCGATTCCTGATTCATGATTCAATTCATGATTCATGATTCATGATTAAATTCATGATTCATGATTAAATTCATGATTCATGATTCATGATTCAAATCATGATTCATGATTTGATTCATGATTCTTGATTCATGATTCATGATTCAATTTATGATTTATGATTCATGATTCATGATTCATGATTCAATTCATGATTCAGGATTTATGATTCGATTCATGATTCATGAATTATGATTCAATTCATGATTCTTGATTCAATTCATGATTCATGATTCAATTCATGATTCAATTCATGATTCATGATTCGATTCATGATTTATGATTAATGATTCAATTCATGATCCATGATTCATTTCATGATTCATGATTCAATTCATGATTCAATTCATGATTCATGGTTCGTGATTCATGATTCATGATTCAATTCATGATTCATGATTTGATTCATGATTCATGATTCAATTCATTATTTATGATTCAATTCATGATTCAATATTCATGATTCATAATTCAATTCATGATTCGAATCCTGATTCAATTCATGATTCATGATTCGATTTATGATTCATGATTCATGATTCAATTCATGATTCATGATTCATGAATCAATTCATGATTCATTTTTCATGATTCATGATTCAATTCATGATTCATTATTCGATTCCTTATTCATGATTCAAATCATGATTTATGATTCATGATTCAATTCATGATTCATGATTTGATTCATGATTCTTGATTCATGATTCATGATTCAATTCATGATTCATGATTCATGATTCAATTCATGATTAATGATTCATGATTCATGATTCATGATTCAATTCATAATTCAGGATTCATGATTCATGATTCATGATTCAATTCATGATTCATGATTTATGATTCATGATTCAATTCATAATTCATGATTCATGATTCATGATTCATGTTTCAATTCATAATTCATGATTCATGATTCATAATTCAATTCATGATTCGAATCCTGATTCAATGCATGATTCATGATTCGATTTATGATTCATGATTCAATTCATGACTTATGATTCATGATTCATGATTCAATTCATGATTTATGATTCATGATTCAATTCATGATTCAATATTCATGATTCAATTCATGATTCATGATTCGATTCATGATTCATGATTTAATTCATGATTCATGATTCATGAATCATGATTCAATTCATGATTAAATTCATGATTCATGATTCATGATTCAATTCATAATTCATGATTCATGATTCATGATTCAATTCATAATTCATGATTCATGATTCATGATTCAATTCATGATTCAATTCATGATTCATGAATAAATTCATGATTCATAATTCATGATTTGATTCATGATTCATGATTCATAATTTATGATTCAATTCATGATTCATAGTTCATGATTCATGATTCATGATTCAATTCATAATTCATGATTCATGATTCAATTCATGATTCATAATTCATGATTCATGATTCAATTCATGATTCATTATTCATGATTCAATTCATGATTCATGATTCATGATTCGATTCATAAATCAATATTTTATGATTCAATTCATGATTCGATTCATGATTCATGATTCAATTCATGATTCATGATTCATGATTCATGATTCAATTCATGATTCATGATTCAATATTCATGATTCAATTCATGATTCATGATTCAATTCATGATTCATGATTCGATTCATGATTCATGATTCATGATTCAATTCATGATTCATGATTCATGATTTAATTCATGATTCATGATTCATGATTCATGATTTAATTCATGATTTGTGATTCATGATTCAATTAATGATTAAATTCATAAATCATGATTCATTATTCAATTTATGATTAATGATTCATGATTCATGATTTAATTCATGATTCAAGTCATGATTAATGATTCAATTCATGATTCAATTCATGATTCATGATTAATGATTCAATTCATGATTCAATTCATGATTCATGATTTGTTTCATGATTCATGATTCAATTCATGATTCAGGATTCAATTCATTATTCATGATTAAATTCATGATTCATAATTCATGATTCATGATTCAATTCAAGATTCATCATTCATGATTCAATTCATGATTCAGGATTTATGATTTGATTCATGATTCATGAATTATGATTCAATTCATGATTCATTATTCATGATTCATGATTCAATTCATGATTAATGATTCATGATTCAATTCATATTTCATGATTCATGATTCATGATTCATGATTCAATTCATGATTCATGATTCATGTTTCATGATTCAATTCATAATTCATGACTCATGATTCATGATTCATGATTCAATTCATAATTCATGATTCATGATTCATAATTCAATTCATGATTCGAATCCTGATTCAATTCATGATTCATGATTCGATTTATGATTCATGATTCATGATTCAATTCATGATTCAGGATTTATGATTCGATTCATGATTCATAAATTATGATTCAATTCATGATTCATTATTCATGATTCATGATTCAATTCACGATTCATGATTCATGATTCAATTCATGATTCATGATTCATGATTCATGATTCAATTCATGATTCAGGATTTATGATTCGATTCATGATTCATGAATTATGATTCAATTCATGATTCATGATTCAATTCATGATTCATGATTCATTATTCATGATTCAATTCATGATTCATGATTCATGATTCATGATTCCATTCATGATTCATGATTCGATTTATGATTCATGATTCATGATTCAATTCATGTTTCATGATTCATGATTCGATTCCTGATTCATGATTCAATTCATGATTCATGATTAAATTCATGATTCATGATTCATGATTCAAATCATGATTCATGATTTGATTCATGATTCTTGATTCATGATTCATGATTCAATTCATGATTCATAATTCATGATTCATGATTCAATTCATGATTCATGATTCATGATTCGATTCATAAATCAATATTTTATGATTCAATTCATGATTCGATTCATGATTCATGATTCAATTCATGATTCATGATTCATGATTCATGATTCAATTCATGATTCATGATTCAATATTCATGATTCAATTCATGATTCATGATTCAATTCATGATTCATGATTCGATTCATGATTCATGATTCATGATTCATGATTCAATTCATGATTCATGATTCATGATTTAATTCATGATTCATGATTCATGATTCATGATTTAATTCATGATTTGTGATTCATGATTCAATTAATGATTAAATTCATAAATCATGATTCATGATTCAATTTATGATTCATGATTCATGATTCATGATTTAATTCATGAGTCAAGTCATGATTAATGATTCAATTCATGATTCAATTCATGATTCATGATTAATGATTCAATTCATGATTCAAGTCATGATTAATGATTCAATTCATGATTCAATTCATGATTCATGATTAATGATTCAATTCATGATTCAATTCATGATTCATGATTTGATTCATGATTCATGATTCAATTCATGATTTATGATTCAGGATTCAATTCATTATTCATGATTAAATTCATGATTCATAATTCATGATTCATGATTCAATTCAAGATTCATCATTCATGATTCAATTCATGATTCAGGATTTATGATTCGATTCATGATTCATGAATTATGATTCAATTCATGATTCATTATTCATGATTCATGATTTAATTCATGATTCATGATTAATGATTCATGATTCAATTCATATTTCATGATTCATGATTCATGATTCAATTCATGATTCATGATTCATGATTCATGATTCAATTCATAATTCATGACTCATGATTCATGATTCATGATTCAATTCATAATTCATGATTCATGATTCATAATTCAATTCATGATTCGAATCCTGATTCAATTCATGATTCATGATTCGATTTATGATTCATGATTCATGATTCAAGATTTATGATTCGATTCATGATTCATAAATTATGATTCAATTCATGATTCATTATTCATGATTCATGATTCAATTCACGATTCATGATTCATGATTCAATTCATGATTCATGATTCATGATTCATGATTCAATTCATGATTCAGGATTTATGATTCGATTCATGATTCATGAATTATGATTCAATTCATGATTCATGATTCAATTCATGATTCATTATTCATTATTCATGATTCAATTCATGATTCATGATTCATGATTCATGATTCCATTCATGATTCATGATTCGATTTATGATTCATGATTCATGATTCAATTCATGATTCATGATTCATGATTCGATTCCTGATTCATGATTCAATTCATGATTCATGATTAAATTCATGATTCATGATTCATGATTCAAATCATGATTCATGATTTGATTCATGATTCTTGATTCATGATTCATGATTCAATTCATGATTCATGATTCATGATTCATGATTCATGATTCAATTCATGATTCAGGATTTATGATTCGATTCATGATTCATGAATTATGATTCAATTCATGATTCTTGATTCAATTCATGATTCATGATTCATGATTCAATTCATGATTCATGTTTCAATTCATTAATCGATTCATGATTCAATTCATGATTCAATTTATGATTTATGATTCGATTCATGATTTATGATTAATGATTCAATTCATGATCCATGATTCATTTCATGATTCATGATTCAATTCATGATTCAATTCATGATTCATGGTTCGTGATTCATGATTCATGATTCAATTCATAATTCATGATTCATGATTCAATTCATGATTCATGATTCAATTCATGATTCATGATTTGATTCATGATTCATGATTCAATTCATTATTTATGATTCAATTCATGATTCAAAATTCATGATTTATGATTCAATTCAAGATTCATGATTCATAATTCAATTCATGATTCGAATCCTGATTCAATTCATGATTCATGATTCGATTTATGATTCATGATTCATGATTCAATTCATGATTCATGATTCATGATTCAATTCATGATTCATTTTTCATGATTCATGATTCAATTCATGATTCATGATTCATTATTCGATTCCTGATTCATGATTCAAATCATGATTCATGATTCATGATTCAATTCATGATTCATGATTTGATTCATGATTCTTGATTCATGATTCATGATTCAATTCATGATTCATGATTCATGATTCAATTCATGATTCATGATTAATGATTCATGATTCATGATTCATGATTCAATTCATAATTCAGGATTCATGATTCATGATTCAATTCATGATTCATGATTTATGATTCATGATTTAATTCATAATTCATGATTCATGATTCATGTTTCAATTCATAATTCATGATTCATGATTCATAATTCAATTCATGATTCGAATCCTGATTCAATGCATGATTCATGATTCGATTTATGATTCATGATTCAATTCATGACTCATGATTCATGATTCATGATTCAATTCATGATTTATGATTCATGATTCAATTCATGATTCATGATTCATGATTCAATTCATGATTCATGATTCGATTCATGATTATTGATTCAATTCATGATTCATGATTCGATTCATGATTCATGATTCATGATTCAATTCATGATTCATGATTCAATTCATGATTCATGATTCTTGATTCATGATTCATGATTCAATTCATAATTGATGATTCATGATTCATGATTCAATTCATGATTCATGATTCATGATTCAATTCATGATTCAGGATTTATGATTCGATTCATGATTCATGAATTATGATTCAATTCATGATTCATTATTCATGATTCATGATTCAATTCATGATTCATGATTCGATTCATTATAAATGATTCATGATTCAATTCATGATTCATGATTCGATTCATGATTCAATATTCATGATTCAATTCATGATTCATGATTCGATTCATGATTCATGATTCATGATTTAATTCATGATTCATGATTCATGAATCATGATTCAATTCATGATTAAATTCATGATTCATGATTCATGATTCAATTTATGATTCATGATTCATGATTCATGATTTAATTCATGATTCAATTCATGATTAATGATTCAATTCATGATTCCATAAATGATTCATGATTCATGATTCAATTCATGATTCATGATTCAATTCATGATTCATGATTCAATTCATGATTCATGATTTGATTCATGATTCATGATTCAATTCATGATTCATAATTCATGATTTATGATTCAATTCAAGATTCATGATTCATGATTCAATTCATGATTCATGATTTAATTCATGATTCATGATTCAATTCATGATTCAGGATTTATGATTGGATTCATGATTCATGAATTATGATTCAATTCATGATTCATGATTCAATTCATGATTCATGATTCATGATTCATGATTAAATTCATGATTCATGTTTCAATTCATTAATCGATTCATGATTCAATTCATGATTCAATTCATGATTCATGATTCAATTCATGATCCATGATTCATTACATGATTCATGATTCATGATTCAATTCATGATTCAATTCATGATTCATGATTCATGATTCGATTCATGATTCATGATTAATGATTCAATTCATGATCCATGATTCATTTCATGATTCATGATTCATGATTCAATTCATGATTCAATTCATGATTCATGGTTCAAGATTCATGATTCAATTCATAATTCATGATTCATGATTCAATTCATGATTCATGATTCATTTCATGATTCATGATTCAATTCATGATTCATGATTTGATTCATGATTCATGATTCAATTCATTATTTATGATTCAATTCATGATTCATAATTCATGATTCATGATTCAATTCAAGATTCATGATTCATAATTCAATTCATGATTCATGATTCATGATTCATGATTCATGATTCATGATTCAATTCAAGATTCATGATTCATGATTCATGATTCAATTCATAATTCATGATTCATGATTTATGATTCAATTCATGATTCATGAATAAATTCATGATTCATAATTCATGATTTGATTCATGATTCATGATTCGATTCATGATTCATGATTTATGATTCAATAAATGATTCAATTCATGATTCATAGTTCATGATTCATGATTCATGATTCAATTCATAATTCATGATTCATGATTCAATTCATGATTCATAATTCATGATTCATGATTCAATTCATGATTCATGATTCATGATTCAATTCATGATTCATGATTCATGATTCGATTCATAAATCAATATTTTATGATTCAATTCATGATTCGATTCATGATTCATGATTCAATTCATGATTCATGATTCATGATTCATGATTCAATTCATGATTCATGATTTGATTCATGATTCAATATTCATGATTCAATTCATGATTCATGATTCGATTCATGATTCATGATTCATGATTCATGATTCAATTCATGATTCATGATTTAATTCATGATTCATGATTCATGATTCATGATTTAATTCATGATTCGTGATTCATGATTCAATTCATGATTAAATTCATAAATCATGATTCATGATTCAATTTATGATTCATGATTCATGATTCATGATTTAATTCATGATTCAAGTCATGATTAATGATTCAATTCATGATTCAATTCATGATTCATGATTAATGATTCAATTCATGATTCAATTCATGATTCATGAATTGATTCATGATTCAATTCATTATTCATGATTAAATTCATGATTCATAATTCATGATTCATGATTCAATTCAAGATTCATGATTCATGATTCAATTCATGATTCAGGATTTATGATTCAATTCATGATTCATGAATTATGATTCAATTCATGATTCATTATTCATGAATTATGATTCAATTCATGATTCATGATGCATGATTCAATTCATGATTCATGATACATGATTCATGATTCATGATTCAATTCATGATTCATGTTTCAATTCATTAATTGATTCATGATTCTATTCATGATTCTATTCATGATTCAATTCATGATTCATGAATTATGATTCAATTCATGATTCATGATGCATGATTCAATTCATGATTCATGATACATGATTCATGATCCATGATTCGTTTCATGATTCATGATTCATGAATCAATTCATGATTCAATTCATGATTCATGGTTCATGATTCATGATTAATGATTCAATTCATAATTCATGATTCATGATTCAATTCATGATTCATGATTCAATTCATGATTCATAATTCATGATTCATGATTCAATTCATGATTCATGATTCATGATTCAATTCATGATTCATGATTAATGATTCATGATTCATGATTCATGATTCATGATTCAATTCATAATTCATGATTCATGATTCATGATTCATGATTCAATTCATGATTCATGATTTATGATTCATGATTTAATTCATAATTCATGATTCATGATTCATGTTTCAATTCATAATTCATGATTCATGATTCATAATTCAATTCATGATTCGAATCCTGATTCAATGCATGATTCATGATTCGATTTATGATTCATGATTCAATTCATGACTCATGATTCATGATTCATGATTCAATTCATGATTTATGATTCATGATTCAATTCATGATTCATGATTCATGATTCAATTCATGATTCATGATTCGATTCATGATTCTTGATTCAATTCATGATTCATGATTCGATTCATGATTCATGATTCATGATTCAATTCATAATTGATGATTCATGATTCATGATTCAATTCATGATTCATGATTCATGATTTATGATTCAATTCATAATTCATGATTCATGATTCAATTCATGATTCAGGATTTATGATTCGATTCATGATTCATGAATTATGATTCAATTCATGATTCATTATTCATGATTCATGATTTAATTCATGATTCATGATTCGATTCATTATAAATGATTCATGATTCAATTCATGATTCATGATTCGATTCATGATTCAATATTCATGATTCAATTCATGATTCATGATTCGATTCATGATTTATGATTCATGATTTAATTCATGATTCATGATTCATGAATCATGATTCAATTCATGATTAAATTCATGATTCATGATTCATGATTCAATTTATGATTCATGATTCATGATTCATGATTTAATTCATGATTCAATTCATGATTATTGATTCAATTCATGATTCCATTCATGATTCATGATTCAATTCATGATTCATGATTCAATTCATGATTCATGATTTGATTCATGATTCATGATTCAATTCATGATTCATAATTCATGATTCATGATTCAATTCAAGATTCATGATTCATGATTCAATTCATGATTCATGATTTAATTCATGATTCATGATTCAATTCATGATTCAGGATTTATGATTCGATTCATGATTCATAATTCATGATTCATGATTCAATTCATGATTCATGATTCATGATTCATGATTAAATTCATGATTCATGTTTCAATTCATTATTCGATTCATGATTCAATTCATGATTCAATTCATGATTCATGATTCAATTCATGATTCATGATTAATGATTCAATTCATGATCCTTGATTCATTACATGATTCATGATTCATGATTCAATTCATGATTCAATTCATGATTCATGATTCGATTCATGATTCATGATTAATGATTCAATTCATGATCCATGATTCATTTCATGATTCATGATTCAATTCATGATTCAATTCATGATTCATGGTTCATGATTCATGATTCAATTCATAATTCATGATTCATGATTCAATTCATAATTCATGATTCATGATTCAATTCATGATTCATGATTCATTTCATGATTCATGATTCAATTCATGATTCATGATTTGATTCATGATTCATGATTCAATTCATTATTTATGATTCAATTCATGATTCATAATTCATGATTCATGATTCAATTCAAGATTCATGATTCATAATTCAATTCATGATTCGAATCCTGATTCAATGCACAATTCATGATTCAATTCATGATTAAATTCATGATTCATGATTCATGATTCAATTTATGATTCATGATTCATGATTCATGATTTAATTCATGATTCAATTCATGATTAATGATTCAATTCATGATTCCATTCATGATTCATGATTCAATTCATGATTCATGATTCAATTCATGATTCATGATTTGATTCATGATTCATGATTCAATTCATGATTCATAATTCATGATTCATGATTCAATTCAAGATTCATGATTCATGATTCAATTCATGATTCATGATTTAATTCATGATTCATGATTCAATTCATGATTCAGGATTTATGATTCGATTCATGATTCATAATTCATGATTCATGATTCAATTCATGATTCATGATTCATGATTCATGATTAAATTCATGATTCATGTTTCAATTCATTATTCGATTCATGATTCAATTCATGATTCAATTCATGATTCATAATTCAATTCATGATTCATGATTAATGATTCAATTCATGATCCATGATTCATTACATGATTCATGATTCATGATTCAATTCATGATTCAATTCATGATTCATGATTCGATTCATGATTCATGATTAATGATTCAATTCATGATCCATGATTCATTTCATGATTCATGATTCAATTCATGATTCAATTCATGATTCATGGTTCATGATTCATGATTCAATTCATAATTCATGATTCATGATTCAATTCATAATTCATGATTCATGATTCAATTCATGATTCATGATTCATTTCATGATTCATGATTCAATTCATGATTCATGATTTGATTCATGATTCATGATTCAATTCATTATTTATGATTCAATTCATGATTCATAATTCATGATTCATGATTCAATTCAAGATTCATGATTCATAATTCAATTCATGATTCGAATCCTGATTCAATGCACAATTCATGATTCGATTTATGATTCATGATTCATGATTCAATTCATGATTCATGATTCATGATTCATGATTCAATTCATAATTCATGATTCATGATTCATGATTCAATTCATAATTCATGATTCATAATTCAATTCATGATTCGAATCCTGATTCAATTCATGATTCGATTTATGATTCATGATTCATGATTCAATTCATAATTCATGATTCATGATTCATGATTCAATTCATGATTCAATTCATGATTCATGAATAAATTCATGATTCATAATTCATGATTTGATTCATGATTCATGATTCGATTCATGATTCATGATTTATGATTCAATAAATGATTCAATTCATGATTCATAGTTCATGATTCATGATTCATGATTCAATTCATAATTCATGATTCATGATTCAATTCATGATTCATAATTCATGATTCATGATTCAATTCATGATTCATGATTCATGATTCAATTCATGATTCATGATTCATGATTCGATTCATAAATCAATATTTTATGATTCAATTCATGATTCGATTCCTGATTCATGATTCAATTCATGATTCATGATTCATGATTAAATTCATGATTCATGATTCATGATTCATGATTCAATTCATGATTCATGATTAATGATTCATGATTCAATTCATAATTCATGATTCATGATTCATGATTCAATTCATAATTCATGATTTATAATTCAATTCATGATTCGAATCCTGATTCAATTCATGATTCATGATTCGATTTATGATTCATGATTCATGATTCAATTCATGATTAAGGATTTATGATTCGATTCATAATTCATAAATTATGATTCAATTCATGATTCATTATTCATGATTCATGATCCAATTCACGATTCATGATTCATGATTCAATTCATAATTCATGATTCATGATTCATGATTCAATTCATGATTCAATTCATGATTCATGAATAAATTCATGATTCATAATTCATGATTTGATTCATGATTCATGATTCGATTCATGATTCATGATTTATGATTCAATAAATGATTCAATTCATGATTCATAATTCATGATTCATGATTCATGATTCAATTCATAATTCATGATTCATGATTCAATTCATGATTCATAATTCATGATTCATGATTCAATTCATGATTCATGATTCATGATTCAATTCATGATTCATGAGTCATGATTCGATTCATAAATCAATATTTTATGATTCAATTCATGATTCGATTCATGATTCAATTCATGATTCATGATTCATGATTCATGATTCAATTCATGATTCATGATTTGATTCATGATTCAATATTCATGATTCAATTCATGATTCATGATTCGATTCATGATTCATGATTCATGATTCAATTCATGATTCATGATTTAATTCATGATTCATGATTCATGATTCATGATTTAATTCATGATTCGTGATTCATGATTCAATTCATAATTAAATTCATAAATCATGATTCATGATTCAATTTATGATTCATGATTCATGATTCATGATTTAATTCATGATTCAAGTCATGATTAATGATTCAATTCATGATTCAATTCATGATTCATGATTAATGATTCAATTCATGATTCAATTCATGATTTATGATTCATGATTCATGATTCAATTCATGATTTATGATTCATGATTCAATTCATTATTCATGATTAAAATTATGATTCATAATTCATGATTCATGATTCAATTCAAGATTCATGATTCATGATTCAATTCATGATTCATGATACATGATTCATGATTCATGATTCAATTCATGATTCATGTTTCAATTCATTAATTGATTCATGATTCTATTCATGATTCTATTCATGATTCAATTCATGATTCATGAATTATGATTCAATTCATGATTCATGATTCATGATTCAATTCATTATTTATGATTCAATTCATGATTCATAATTCATGATTCATGATTCAATTCATGATTCATGATTCATGATTCAATTCATGATTCATGATTCATGATTCGATTCATAAATCAATATTTTATGATTCAATTCATGATTCAAATCATGATTCATGATTCAATTCATGATTCATGATTCATGATTCATGATTCAATTCATGATTCATGATTCGATTCATGATTCAATATTCATGATTCAATTCATGATTCATGATTCGATTCATGATTCATGATTCAATTCATGATTCATGATTCATGATTTAATTCATGATTCATGATTCATGATTCATGATTTAATTCATGATTCGTGATTCATGATTCAATTCATAATTAAATTCATAAATCATGATTCATGATTCAATTTATGATTCATGATTCATGATTAATGATTCAATTCATGATTCATGATTTGATTCATGATTCATGATTCAATTCATAATTTATGATTCATGATTCAATTCATTATTCATGATTAAATTCATGATTCATAATTCATGATTCATGATTCAATTCAAGATTCATGATTCATGATTCAATTCATGATTCAGGATTTATGATTCGATTCATGATTCATGAATTATGATTCAATTCATGATTCATGATTCATGATGCATGATTCAATTCATGATTCATGATTCATGATTCAATTCATGATTCATGATTTATGATTCAATTTATGATTCATGATTCGATTTATGATTCTTGATTCATGATTCATGATTCGATTCATGATTCAATTCATGATTCATGATTCATGATTAAATTCATGATTCATGTTTCAATTCATTAATCGATTCATGATTCAATTCATGATTCAATTCATGATTCATGATTCAATTCATGATTCATGATTAATGATTCAATTCATGATCCATGATTCATTACATGATTCATGATTCATGATTCAATTCATGATTCAATTCATGATTCATGATTCATGATTCGATTCATGATTCATGATTAATGATTCAATTCATGATCCATGATTCATTTCATGATTCATGATTCATGATTCAATTCATGATTCAATTCATGATTCATGGTTCATGATTCATGATTCAATTCATAATTCATGATTCATGATTCAATTCATGATTCATGATTCAATTCATGATTCATGATTCAATTCATGATTCATGATTTGATTCATGATTCATGATTCAATTCATTATTTATGATTCAATTCATGATTCATAATTCATGATTCATGATTCAATTCATGATTCATGATTCATGATTCAATTCATGATTCATGATTCATGATTCGATTCATAAATCAATATTTTATGATTCAATTCATGATTCGAATCATGATTCATGATTCAATTCATGATTCATGATTCATGATTCATGATTCAATTCATGATTCATGATTCGATTCATGATTCAATATTCATGATTCAATTCATGATTCATGATTCGATTCATGATTCATGATTCAATTCATGAATTATGATTCATGATTTAATTCATGATTCATGATTCATGATTCATGATTTAATTCATGATTCGTGATTCATGATTCAATTCATGATTAAATTCATAAATCATGATTCATGATTCAATTTATGATTCATTATTCATGATTAATGATTCAATTCATGATTTATGATTCATGATTCAATTCATGATTCAGGATTTATGATTCGATTCATGATTCATGATTAAATTCATGATTCATAATTCATGATTCATGATTCAATTCAAGATTCATGATTCATGATTCAATTCATGATTCAGGATTTATGATTCGATTCATGATTCATGAATTATGATTCAATTCATGATTCATGATTCATGATGCATGATTCAATTCATGATTCATGATTCATGATTCATGATTCAATTCATGATTCATGATTTATGATTCAATTTATGATTCATGATTCGATTTATGATTCTTGATTCATGATTCATGATTCGATTCATGATTCGATTTATGATTCAATTCACGATTCATGATTCGATTCATGGCTCAATTCATGATTCATGATTTAATTCATGATTCATGATTCATTAATCATGATTCAATTCATGATTAAATTCATGATTCACGATTCATGATTCAATTTATGATTCATGATTCATGATTCATGATTTAATTCATGATTCAATTCATGATTAATGATTCAATTCATGATTCAATTCATGATTCATGATTCATGATTCAATTCATGATTCATGATTCAATTCATAATTCATGATTCAATTCATGATTTATGATTCATGATTCAATTCATTATTCATGAATCAATTCATGATTCATGATTCAATTCATGATTTATAATTCATGATTCAATTCAAATTTCATGATTCATGATTCAATTCAAGATTCATGATTCATGATTCATGATTAATGATTCAATTCATGATCCATGATTCATTTCATGATTCATGATTCATGATTCAATTCATCATTCAGGATTTATTATTCGATTCATGATTCATGAATTATGATTCAATTCATGATTCATGTTTCAATTCATTAATCGATTCATGATTCAATTCATGATTCAATTCATGATTCATGATTCATGATTCTTGATTCAATTCATGATTCATGATTCATGATTCAATTTATAATTCATGATTCATGATTCATGATTCATGATTCAATTCATGATTCATGATTCATGATTCAATTCATGATTCATGATTCATGATTCAATTCATAAATCATGATTCATGATTCATGATTCGATTCATGATTCATGATTCGATTCATGATTCTTGATTCATGATTCATGATTCGATTCATGATTCATGATTCATGATTCAATTCATGATTCATTATTCATGTTTCAATTCATGATCCATGATTCATTTCATGATTCATGATTCATAATTCAATTCATGATTCAATTCATGATTCATGGTTCATGATTTATGATTCATGATTCAATTCATAATTCATGATTCATGATTCAATTTATAATTCATGATTCATGATTCAATTTATGATTCATGATTCAAATCATGATTCATGATTTGATTCATGATTCATGATTCAATTCATTATTTATGATTCATTTCATGATTCATGATTCAATTCATGATTCATGGTTCATGATTCATGATTCATGATTCAATTCATAATTCATGATTCATGATTCATGCTTCAATTCATGATTCATGATTCATGATTCATGATTCAAATTATTATTCATGATTCATGATTCAATTCATGATTCATAATTCATGATTTGATTCATGATTCATGATTTATGATTCAATTCATGATTCAATTCATGATTCATGATTCATGATTCGATTCATGATTCAGGATTCATGATTCAATTCATGATCCATGATTCATTTCATGATTCATGATTCATTATTCAATTCATGATTCAATTCATGATTCATGGTTCATGATTCATGATTCATAATTCAATTCATAATTCATGATTCATGATTCAATTCATGATTCATAATTCATGATTCATGAATAAATTCATGATTCATAACTCATGATTCAATTCATGATTCATGATTCATGCTTCAATTCATGATTCAGGATTCATGATTCATGAATAAATTCATGATTCATAACTCATGATTCAATTCATGATTCATGATTCATGCTTCAATTCATGATTCAGGATTCATGATTCATGATTCAATTAATGATTCATGATTCATGATTCAATTCATGTTTCATGATTCGATTCATGATTTATGATTTATGATTCAATTCATGATTCGATTCATGATTCATGATTCGATTCATTAACCATGATTCATGATTCATGATTCATGATTCAATTCATGATTCATGATTCGATTCATGATTCAATATTCATAATTCAATTCATGATTCATGATTCGATTCATGATTCATGATTCATGATTCAATTCATGATTCATGATTCATGATTTATGATTCAATTCATGATTCATGATTCACGATTCAATTCATGATTCATGATTCATGATTCAAGATTCAATTTATGATTCATGATTCGATTCATGATTCTTGATTCCTGATTCATGATTCGATTCATGATTCAATTCATGATTCATGATTCGATTCATGATTCAATTCATGATTCATGATTTAATTCATGATTCATGATTCATTAATCATGATTCAATTCATAATTAAATTAATGATTCATGATTCATGATTCAATTTATGATTCATGATTCATGATTTATGATTTAATTCATGATTCAATTCATGATTAATGATTCAATTCATGATTCAATTCATGATTCATGATTCATGATTCAATTCATGATTCATAATTCAATTCATGATTTATGAATTATGATTCAATTCATTATTCATGAATCAATTCATGATTCATAATTCATGATTCGTGATTCAATTCAAGATTCATGATTCATGATTCAATTCATGATTCATGATTTAATTCATGATTCATGATTCAATTTATGATTCATAATTCATGATTCAATTCAAGATTCATGATTAATGATTCAATTCATGATTCATAATTTAATTCATGATTCATGATTCAATTCATCATTCAGGATTTATTATTCGATTCATGATTCATGAATTATGATTCAATTCATGATTCATTATTCATGATTCATGATTCAATTTATGATTCATGATTCATGATTCATGATTTAATTCATGATTCAAGTCATGATTAATGATTCAATTCATGATTCAATTCATGATTCATGATTAATGATTCAATTCATGATTCAATTCATGATTCATGAATTGATTCATGATTCATGATTCAATTCATTATTCATGATTAAATTCATGATTCATAATTCATGATTCATGATTCAATTCAAGATTCATGATTCATGATTCAATTCATGATTCAGGATTTATGATTCAATTCATGATTCATGAATTATGATTCAATTCATGATTCATTATTCATGATTCATGATTCAATTCATGATTCATGAATTATGATTCAATTCATGATTCATGATGCATGATTCAATTCATGATTCATGATACATGATTCATGATTCATGATTCAATTCATGATTCATGTTTCAATTCATTAATTGATTCATGATTCTATTCATGATTCTATTCATGATTCAATTCATGATTCATGAATTATGATTCAATTCATGATTCATGATGCATGATTCAATTCATGATTCATGATACATGATTCATGATCCATGATTCGTTTCATGATTCATGATTCATGAATCAATTCAGGATTCAATTCATGATTCATGGTTCATGATTCATGATTAATGATTCAATTCATAATTCATGATTCATGATTCAATTCATGATTCATGATTCAATTCATGATTCATAATTCATGATTCATGATTCAATTCATGATTCATGATTCATGATTCAATTCATGATTCATGATTAATGATTCATGATTCATGATTCATGATTCATGATTCAATTCATAATTCATGAATTATGATTCATGATTCAATTCATGATTCATGATTTATGATTCATGATTTAATTCATAATTCATGATTCATGATTCATGTTTCAATTCATAATTCATGATTCATGATTCATAATTCAATTCATGATTCGAATCCTGATTCAATGCATGATTCATGATTCGATTTATGATTCATGATTCAATTCATGACTCATGATTCATGATTCATGATTCAATTCATGATTTATGATTCATGATTCAATTCATGATTCATGATTCATGATTCAATTCATGATTCATGATTCGATTCATGATTCTTGATTCAATTCATGATTCATGATTCGATTCATGATTCATGATTCATGATTCAATTCATAATTGATGATTCATGATTCATGATTCAATTCATGATTCATGATTCATGATTTATGATTCAATTCATAATTCATGATTCATGATTCAATTCATGATTCAGGATTTATGATTCGATTCATGATTCATGAATTATGATTCAATTCAGGATTCATTATTCATGATTCATGATTTAATTCATGATTCATGATTCGATTCATTATAAATGATTCATGATTCAATTCATGATTCATGATTCGATTCATGATTCAATATTCATGATTCAATTCATGATTCATGATTCGATTCATGATTCATGATTCATGATTTAATTCATGATTCATGATTCATGAATCATGATTCAATTCATGATTAAATTCATGATTCATGATTCATGATTCAATTTATGATTCATGATTCATGATTCATGATTTAATTCATGATTCAATTCATGATTAATGATTCAATTCATGATTCCATTCATGATTCATGATTCAATTCATGATTCATGATTCAATTCATGATTCACGATTTGATTCATGATTCATGATTCAATTCATGATTCATAATTCATGATTCATGATTCAATTCAAGATTCATGATTCATGATTCAATTCATGATTCATGATTTAATTCATGATTCATGATTCAATTCATGATTCAGGATTTATGATTCGATTCATGATTCATAATTCATGATTCATGATTCAATTCATGATTCATGATTCATGATTCATGATTAAATTCATGATTCATGTTTCAATTCATTATTCGATTCATGATTCAATTCATGATTCAATTCATGATTCATGATTCAATTCATGATTCATGATTAATGATTCAATTCATGATCCATGATTCATTACATGATTCATGATTCATGATTCAATTCATGATTCAATTCATGATTCATGATTCGATTCATGATTCATGATTAATGATTCAATTCATGATCCATGATTCATTTCATGATTCATGATTCAATTCATGATTCAATTCATGATTCATGGTTCATGATTCATGATTCAATTCATAATTCATGATTCATGATTCAATTCATAATTCATGATTCATGATTCAATTCATGATTCATGATTCATTTCATGATTCATGATTCAATTCATGATTCATGATTTGATTCATGATTCATGATTCAATTCATTATTTATGATTCAATTCATGATTCATAATTCATGATTCATGATTCAATTCAAGATTCATGATTCATAATTCAATTCATGATTCGAATCCTGATTCAATGCACAATTCATGATTCGATTTATGATTCATGATTCATGATTCAATTCATGATTCATGATTCATGATTCATGATTCAATTCATAATTCATGATTCCTGATTCATGATTCAATTCATAATTCATGATTCATAATTCAATTCATGATTCGAATCCTGATTCAATTCATGATTCGATTTATGATTCATGATTCATGATTCAATTCATAATTCATGATTCATGATTCATGATTCAATTCATGATTCAATTCATGATTCATGAATAAATTCATGATTCATAATTCATGATTTGATTCATGATTCATGATTCGATTCATGATTCATGATTTATGATTCAATAAATGATTCAATTCATGATTCATAGTTCATGATTCATGATTCATGATTCAATTCATAATTCATGATTCATGATTCAATTCATGATTCATAATTCATGATTCATGATTCAATTCATGATTCATGATTCATGATTCAATTCATGATTCATGATTCATGATTCGATTCATAAATCAATATTTTATGATTCAATTCATGATTCGATTCCTGATTCATGATTCAATTCATGATTCATGATTCATGATTAAATTCATGATTCATGATTCATGATTCATGATTCAATTCATGATTCATGATTAATGATTCATGATTCAATTCATAATTCATGATTCATGATTCATGATTCAATTCATAATTCATGATTTATAATTCAATTCATGATTCGAATCCTGATTCAATTCATGATTCATGATTCGATTTATGATTCATGATTCATGATTCAATTCATGATTAAGGATTTATGATTCGATTCATAATTCATAAATTATGATTCAATTCATGATTCATTATTCATGATTCATGATCCAATTCACGATTCATGATTCATGATTCATGATTCAATTCATAATTCATGATTCATGATTCATGATTCAATTCATGATTCAATTCATGATTCATGAATAAATTCATGATTCATAATTCATGATTTGATTCATGATTCATGATTCGATTCATGATTCATGATTTATGATTCAATAAATGATTCAATTCATGATTCATAATTCATGATTCATGATTCATGATTCAATTCATAATTCATGATTCATGATTCAATTCATGATTCATAATTCATGATTCATGATTCAATTCATGATTCATGATTCATGATTCAATTCATGATTCATGAGTCATGATTCGATTCATAAATCAATATTTTATGATTCAATTCATGATTCGATTCATGATTCAATTCATGATTCATGATTCATGATTCATGATTCAATTCATGATTCATGATTTGATTCATGATTCAATATTCATGATTCAATTCATGATTCATGATTCGATTCATGATTCATGATTCATGATTCAATTCATGATTCATGATTTAATTCATGATTCATGATTCATGATTCATGATTTAATTCATGATTCGTGATTCATGATTCAATTCATGATTAAATTCATAAATCATGATTCATGATTCAATTTATGATTCATGATTCATGATTCATGATTTAATTCATGATTCAAGTCATGATTAATGATTCAATTCATGATTCAATTCATGATTCATGATTAATGATTCAATTCATGATTCAATTCATGATTTATGATTCATGATTCATGATTCAATTCATGATTTATGATTCATGATTCAATTCATTATTCATGATTAAAATTATGATTCATAATTCATGATTCATGATTCAATTCAAGATTCATGATTCATGATTCAATTCATGATTCATGATACATGATTCATGATTCATGATTCAATTCATGATTCATGTTTCAATTCATTAATTGATTCATGATTCTATTCATGATTCTATTCATGATTCAATTCATGATTCATGAATTATGATTCAATTCATGATTCATGATTCATGATTCAATTCATTATTTATGATTCAATTCATGATTCATAATTCATGATTCATGATTCAATTCATGATTCATGATTCATGATTCATGATTCATGATTCAATTCATAAATCAATATTTTATGATTCAATTCATGATTCAAATCATGATCCATGATTCAATTCATGATTCATGATTCATGATTCATGATTCAATTCATGATTCATGATTCGATTCATGATTCAATATTCATGATTCAATTCATGATTCATGATTCGATTCATGATTCATGATTCAATTCATGATTCATGATTCATGATTTAATTCATGATTCATGATTCATGATTTAATTCATGATTCGTGATTCATGATTCAATTCATAATTAAATTCATAAATCATGATTCATGATTCAATTTATGATTCATGATTCATGATTAATGATTCAATTCATGATTCATGATTTGATTCATGATTCATGATTCAATTCATAATTTATGATTCATGATTCAATTCATTATTCATGATTAAATTCATGATTCATAATTCATGATTCATGATTCAATTCAAGATTCATGATTCATGATTCAATTCATGATTCAGGATTTATGATTCGATTCATGATTCATGAATTATGATTCAATTCATGATTCATGATTCATGATGCATGATTCAATTCATGATTCATGATTCATGATTCATGATTCAATTCATGATTCATGATTTATGATTCAATTTATGATTCATGATTCGATTTATAATTCTTGATTCATGATTCATGATTCGATTCATGATTCAATTCATGATTCATGATTCATGATTAAATTCATGATTCATGTTTCAATTCATTAATCGATTCATGATTCAATTCATGATTCAATTCATGATTCATGATTCAATTCATGATTCATGATTAATGATTCAATTCATGATCCATGATTCATTACATGATTCATGATTCATGATTCAATTCATGATTCAATTCATGATTCATGATTCATGATTCGATTCATGATTCATGATTAATGATTCAATTCATGATCCATGATTCATTTCATGATTCATGATTCATGATTCAATTCATGATTCATGGTTCATGATTCATGATTCAATTCATAATTCATGATTCATGATTCAATTCATGATTCATGATTCAATTCACGATTCATGATTCAATTCATGATTCATGATTTGATTCATGATTCATGATTCAATTCATTATTTATGATTCAATTCATGATTCATAATTCATGATTCATGATTCAATTCATGATTCATGATTCATGATTCAATTCATGATTCATGATTCATGATTCGATTCATAAATCAATATTTTATGATTCAATTCATGATTCGAATCATGATTCATGATTCAATTCATGATTCATGATTCATGATTCATGATTCAATTCATGATTCATGATTCGATTCATGATTCAATATTCATGATTCAATTCATGATTCGATTCATGATTCATGATTCAATTCATGAATTATGATTCATGATTTAATTCATGATTCATGATTCATGATTCATGATTTAATTCATGATTCGTGATTCATGATTCAATTCATGATTAAATTCATAAATCATGATTCATGATTCAATTTATGATTCATTATTCATGATTAATGATTCAATTCATGATTTATGATTCATGATTCAATTCATGATTCAGGATTTATGATTCGATTCATGATTCATGATTAAATTCATGATTCATAATTCATGATTCATGATTCAATTCAAGATTCATGATTCATGATTCAATTCATGATTCAGGATTTATGATTCGATTCATGATTCATGAATTATGATTCAATTCATGATTCATGATTCATGATGCATGATTCAATTCATGATTCATGATTCATGATTCATGATTCAATTCATGATTCATGATTTATGATTCAATTTATGATTCATGATTCGATTTATGATTCTTGATTCATGATTCATGATTCGATTCATGATTCGATTCATGATTCAATTCACGATTCATGATTCGATTCATGGCTCAATTCATGATTCATGATTTAATTCATGATTCATGATTCATTAATCATGATTCAATTCATGATTAAATTCATGATTCACGATTCATGATTCAATTTATGATTCATGATTCATGATTCAATTCATGATTCATGATTCAATTCATAATTCATGATTCAATTCATGATTTATGATTCATGATTCAATTCATTATTCATGAATCAATTCATGATTCATGATTCAATTCATGATTTATAATTCATGATTCAATTCAAATTTCATGATTCATGATTCAATTCAAGATTCATGATTCATGATTCATGATTAATGATTCAATTAATGATCCATGATTCATTTCATGATTCATGATTCATGATTCAATTCATCATTCAGGATTTATTATTCGATTCATGATTCATGAATTATGATTCAATTCATGATTCATGTTTCAATTCATTAATCGATTCATGATTCAATTCATGATTCAATTCATGATTCATGATTCATGATTCGATTCATGATTCATGATTAATGATTCAATTCATGATCCATGATTCATTTCATGATTCATGATTCATGATTGAATTCATGATTCAATTCATGATTCATAATTCAATTCATGATTCATGTTTCAATTCATTAATCGATTCATGATTCAATTCATGATTCAATTCATGATTCATGATTCATGATTCGATTCATGATTCATGATTAATGATTCAATTCATGATCCATGATTCATTTCATGATTCATGATTCATGATTGAATTCATGATTCAATTCATGATTCATTGTTCATGATTAATGATTCATGATTCAATTCATGATTCATGATTCAATTCATGATTCGATTCATGATTCTTGATTCATGATTCATGATTCAATTCATGATTCATGATTCAATTCATAATTCATGATTCAATTCATGATCCATGATTCAATTCATGATTCGATTCATGATTCTTGATTCAAGATTCATGATTCAATTCATGATTCATGATTCATGATTCTTGATTCAATTCATGATTCATGATTCATGATTCAATTTATAATTCATGATTCATGATTCATGATTCATGATTCAATTCATGATTCATGATTCATGATTCAATTCATGATTCATGATTCATGATTCAATTCATAAATCATGATTCATGATTCATGATTCGATTCATGATTCATGATTCGATTCATGATTCTTGATTCATGATTCATGATTCGATTCATGATTCATGATTCATGATTCAATTCATGATTCATTATTCATGTTTCAATGCATGATCCATGATTCATTTCATGATTCATGATTCATAATTCAATTCATGATTCAATTCATGATTCATGGTTCATGATTTATGATTCATGATTCAATTCATAATTCATGATTCATGATTCAATTTATAATTCATGATTCATGATTCAATTTATGATTCATGATTCAAATCATGATTCATGATTTGATTCATGATTCATGATTCAATTCATTATTTATGATTCATTTCATGATTCATGATTCAATTCATGATTCATGGTTCATGATTCATGATTCATGATTCAATTCATAATTCATGATTCATGATTCATGCTTCAATTCATGATTCATGATTCATGATTCAAATTATTATTCATGATTCATGATTCAATTCATGATTCATAATTCATGATTTGATTCATGATTCATGATTTATGATTCAATTCATGATTCAATTCATGATTCATGATTCATGATTCGATTCATGATTCATGATTCGATTCATGATTCAGGATTCATGATTCAATTCATGATTTATAATTCATGATTCAATTCAAATTTCATGATTCATGATTCAATTCAAGATTCATGATTCATGATTCATGATTAATGATTCAATTCATGATCCATGATTCATTTCATGATTCATGATTCATGATTCAATTCATCATTCAGGATTTATTATTCGATTCATGATTCATGAATTATGATTCAATTCATGATTCATGTTTCAATTCATTAATCGATTCATGATTCAATTCATGATTCAATTCATGATTCATGATTCATGATTCGATTCATGATTCATGATTAATGATTCAATTCATGATCCATGATTCATTTCATGATTCATGATTCATGATTGAATTCATGATTCAATTCATGATTCATAATTCAATTCATGATTCATGTTTCAATTCATTAATCGATTCATGATTCAATTCATGATTCAATTCATGATTCATGATTCATGATTCGATTCATGATTCATGATTAATGATTCAATTCATGATCCATGATTCATTTCATGATTCATGATTCATGATTGAATTCATGATTCAATTCATGATTCATTGTTCATGATTAATGATTCATGATTCAATTCATGATTCATGATTCAATTCATGATTCATGATTCGATTCATGATTCTTGATTCATGATTCATGATTCAATTCATGATTCATGATTCAATTCATGATTCATGATTCAATTCATGATTCATGATTCGATTCATGATTCTTGATTCAAGATTCATGATTCAATTCATGATTCATGATTCATGATTCTTGATTCAATTCATGATTCATGATTCATGATTCAATTTATAATTCATGATTCATGATTCATGATTCATGATTCAATTCATGATTCTTGATTCATGATTCAATTCATGATTCATGATTCATGATTCAATTCATAAATCATGATTCATGATTCATGATTCGATTCATGATTCATGATTCGATTCATGATTCTTGATTCATGATTCATGATTCGATTCATGATTCATGATTCATGATTCAATTCATGATTCATGATTCGATTCATGATTCAATATTCATGATTCGATTCATGATTCATGATTCATGATTCAATTCATGATTCATGATTCGATTCATGATTCAATATTCATGATTCAATTCATGATTCATGATTCGATTCATGATTCATGATTCAATTCATGATTCATGATTCATGATTTAATTCATGATTCATGATTCATGATTCATGATTTAATTCATGATTCGTGATTCATGATTCAATTCATAATTAAATTCATAAATCATGATTCATGATTCAATTTATGATTCATGATTCATGATTAATGATTCAATTCATGATTCATGATTTGATTCATGATTCATGATTCAATTCATAATTTATGATTCATGATTCAATTCATTATTCATGATTAAATTCATGATTCATAATTCATGATTCATGATTCAATTCAAGATTCATGATTCATGATTCAATTCATGATTCAGGATTTATGATTCGATTCATGATTCATGAATTATGATTCAATTCATGATTCATGATTCATGATGCATTATTCAATTCATGATTCATGATTCATGATTCATGATTCAATTCATGATTCATGATTTATGATTCAATTTATGATTCATGATTCGATTTATGATTCTTGATTCATGATTCATGATTCGATTCATGATTCAATTCATGATTCATGATTCATGATTAAATTCATGATTCATGTTTCAATTCATTAATCGATTCATGATTCAATTCATGATTCAATTCATGATTCATGATTCAATTCATGATTCATGATTAATGATTCAATTCATGATCCATGATTCATTACATGATTCATGATTCATGATTCAATTCATGATTCAATTCATGATTCATGATTCATGATTCGATTCATGATTCATGATTAATGATTCAATTCATGATCCATGATTCATTTCATGATTCATGATTCATGATTCAATTCATGATTCAATTCATGATTCATGGTTCATGATTCATGATTCAATTCATAATTCATGATTCATGATTCAATTCATGATTCATGATTCAATTCATGATTCATGATTCAATTCATGATTCATGATTTGATTCATGATTCATGATTCAATTCATTATTTATGATTCAATTCATGATTCATAATTCATGATTCATGATTCAATTCATGATTCATGATTCATGATTCAATTCATGATTCATGATTCATGATTCGATTCATAAATCAATATTTTATGATTCAATTCATGATTCGAATCATGATTCATGATTCAATTCATGATTCATGA
Source organism: Mixophyes australis (assembly GCA_036250195.1). Classification (NCBI taxonomy): domain Eukaryota; kingdom Metazoa; phylum Chordata; class Amphibia; order Anura; family Limnodynastidae; genus Mixophyes; species Mixophyes australis. The sequence goes on from JAVHZZ010000033.1 coordinate 1,465,632, forward strand.
TTCATGATTCATGATTCAATTCATGATTCATGATTCGATTCATGATTCAATATTCATGATTCAATTCATGATTCATGATTCGATTCATGATTCATGATTCAATTCATGAATTATGATTCATGATTTAATTCATGATTCATGATTCATGATTCATGATTTAATTCATGATTCGTGATTCATGATTCAATTCATGATTAAATTCATAAATCATGATTCATGATTCAATTTATGATTCATTATTCATGATTAATGATTCAATTCATGATTTATGATTCATGATTCAATTCATGATTCAGGATTTATGATTCGATTCATGATTCATGATTAAATTCATGATTCATAATTCATGATTCATGATTCAATTCAAGATTCATGATTCATGATTCAATTCATGATTCAGGATTTATGATTCGATTCATGATTCATGAATTATGATTCAATTCATGATTCATGATTCATGATGCATGATTCAATTCATGATTCATGATTCATGATTCATGATTCAATTCATGATTCATGATTTATGATTCAATTTATGATTCATGATTCGATTTATGATTCTTGATTCATGATTCATGATTCGATTCATGATTCGATTCATGATTCAATTCACGATTCATGATTCGATTCATGGCTCAATTCATGATTCATGATTTAATTCATGATTCATGATTCATTAATCATGATTCAATTCATGATTAAATTCATGATTCACGATTCATGATTCAATTTATGATTCATGATTCATGATTCATGATTTAATTCATGATTCAATTCATGATTAATGATTCAATTCATGATTCAATTCATGATTCATGATTCATGATTCAATTCATGATTCATGATTCAATTCATAATTCATGATTCAATTCATGATTTATGATTCATGATTCAATTCATTATTCATGAATCAATTCATGATTCATGGTTCATGATTCATGATTCATGATTCATGATTCAATTCATAATTCATGATTCATGATTCATGCTTCAATTCATGATTCATGATTCATGATTCATGATTCAAATTATTATTCATGATTCATGATTCAATTCATGATTCATAATTCATGATTTGATTCATGATTCATGATTTATGATTCAATTCATGATTCAATTCATGATTCATGATTCATGATTCGATTCATGATTCATGATTCGATTCATGATTCAGGATTCATGATTCAATTCATGATTTATAATTCATGATTCAATTCAAATTTCATGATTCATGATTCAATTCAAGATTCATGATTCATGATTCATGATTAATGATTCAATTCATGATCCATGATTCATTTCATGATTCATGATTCATGATTCAATTCATCATTCAGGATTTATTATTCGATTCATGATTCATGAATTATGATTCAATTCATGATTCATGTTTCAATTCATTAATCGATTCATGATTCAATTCATGATTCAATTCATGATTCATGATTCATGATTCGATTCATGATTCATGATTAATGATTCAATTCATGATCCATGATTCATTTCATGATTCATGATTCATGATTGAATTCATGATTCAATTCATGATTCATAATTCAATTCATGATTCATGTTTCAATTCATTAATCGATTCATGATTCAATTCATGATTCAATTCATGATTCATGATTCATGATTCGATTCATGATTCATGATTAATGATTCAATTCATGATCCATGATTCATTTCATGATTCATGATTCATGATTGAATTCATGATTCAATTCATGATTCATTGTTCATGATTAATGATTCATGATTCAATTCATGATTCATGATTCAATTCATGATTCATGATTCGATTCATGATTCTTGATTCATGATTCATGATTCAATTCATGATTCATGATTCAATTCATGATTCATGATTCAATTCATGATTCATGATTCGATTCATGATTCTTGATTCAAGATTCATGATTCAATTCATGATTCATGATTCATGATTCTTGATTCAATTCATGATTCATGATTCATGATTCAATTTATAATTCATGATTCATGATTCATGATTCATGATTCAATTCATGATTCATGATTCAATTCATGATTCATGATTCATGATTCAATTCATAAATCATGATTCATGATTCATGATTCGATTCATGATTCATGATTCGATTCATGATTCTTGATTCATGATTCATGATTCGATTCATGATTCATGATTCATGATTCAATTCATGATTCATGATTCGATTCATGATTCAATATTCATGATTCAATTCATGATTCATGATTCGATTCATGATTCATGATTCAATTCATGATTCATGATTCATGATTTAATTCATGATTCATGATTCATGATTCATGATTTAATTCATGATTCGTGATTCATGATTCAATTCATAATTAAATTCATAAATCATGATTCATGATTCAATTTATGATTCATGATTCATGATTAATGATTCAATTCATGATTCATGATTTGATTCATGATTCATGATTCAATTCATTATTCATGATTAAATTCATGATTCATAATTCATGATTCATGATTCAATTCAAGATTCATGATTCATGATTCAATTCATGATTCAGGATTTATGATTCGATTCATGATTCATGAATTATGATTCAATTCATGATTCATGATTCATGATGCATGATTCAATTCATGATTCATGATTCATGATTCATGATTCAATTCATGATTCATGATTTATGATTCAATTTATGATTCATGATTCGATTTATGATTCTTGATTCATGATTCATGATTCGATTCATGATTCAATTCATGATTCATGATTCATGATTAAATTCATGATTCATGTTTCAATTCATTAATCGATTCATGATTCAATTCATGATTCAATTCATGATTCATGATTCAATTCATGATTCATGATTAATGATTCAATTCATGATCCATGATTCATTACATGATTCATGATTCATGATTCAATTCATGATTCAATTCATGATTCATGATTCATGATTCGATTCATGATTCATGATTAATGATTCAATTCATGATCCATGATTCATTTCATGATTCATGATTCATGATTCAATTCATGATTCAATTCATGATTCATGGTTCATGATTCATGATTCAATTCATAATTCATGATTCATGATTCAATTCATGATTCATGATTCAATTCATGATTCATGATTCAATTCATGATTCATGATTTGATTCATGATTCATGATTCAATTCATTATTTATGATTCAATTCATGATTCATAATTCATGATTCATGATTCAATTCATGATTCATGATTCATGATTCAATTCATGATTCATGATTCATGATTCGATTCATAAATCAATATTTTATGATTCAATTCATGATTCGAATCATGATTCATGATTCAATTCATGATTCATGATTCATGATTCATGATTCAATTCATGATTCATGATTCGATTCATGATTCAATATTCATGATTCAATTCATGATTCATGATTCGATTCATGATTCATGATTCAATTCATGAATTATGATTCATGATTTAATTCATGATTCATGATTCATGATTCATGATTTAATTCATGATTCGTGATTCATGATTCAATTCATGATTAAATTCATAAATCATGATTCATGATTCAATTTATGATTCATTATTCATGATTAATGATTCAATTCATGATTTATGATTCATGATTCAATTCATGATTCAGGATTTATGATTCGATTCATGATTCATGATTAAATTCATGATTCATAATTCATGATTCATGATTCAATTCAAGATTCATGATTCATGATTCAATTCATGATTCAGGATTTATGATTCGATTCATGATTCATGAATTATGATTCAATTCATGATTCATGATTCATGATGCATGATTCAATTCATGATTCATGATTCATGATTCATGATTCAATTCATGATTCATGATTTATGATTCAATTTATGATTCATGATTCGATTTATGATTCTTGATTCATGATTCATGATTCGATTCATGATTCGATTCATGATTCAATTCACGATTCATGATTCGATTCATGGCTCAATTCATGATTCATGATTTAATTCATGATTCATGATTCATTAATCATGATTCAATTCATGATTAAATTCATGATTCACGATTCATGATTCAATTTATGATTCATGATTCATGATTCATGATTTAATTCATGATTCAATTCATGATTAATGATTCAATTCATGATTCAATTCATGATTCATGATTCATGATTCAATTCATGATTCATGATTCAATTCATAATTCATGATTCAATTCATGATTTATGATTCATGATTCAATTCAAATTTCATGATTCATGATTCAATTCAAGATTCATGATTCATGATTCATGATTAATGATTCAATTAATGATCCATGATTCATTTCATGATTCATGATTCATGATTCAATTCATCATTCAGGATTTATTATTCGATTCATGATTCATGAATTATGATTCAATTCATGATTCATGTTTCAATTCATTAATCGATTCATGATTCAATTCATGATTCAATTCATGATTCATGATTCATGATTCGATTCATGATTCATGATTAATGATTCAATTCATGATCCATGATTCATTTCATGATTCATGATTCATGATTGAATTCATGATTCAATTCATGATTCATAATTCAATTCATGATTCATGTTTCAATTCATTAATCGATTCATGATTCAATTCATGATTCAATTCATGATTCATGATTCATGATTCGATTCATGATTCATGATTAATGATTCAATTCATGATCCATGATTCATTTCATGATTCATGATTCATGATTGAATTCATGATTCAATTCATGATTCATTGTTCATGATTAATGATTCATGATTCAATTCATGATTCATGATTCAATTCATGATTCATGATTCGATTCATGATTCTTGATTCATGATTCATGATTCAATTCATGATTCATGATTCAATTCATGATTCATGATTCAATTCATGATTCATGATTCGATTCATGATTCTTGATTCAAGATTCATGATTCAATTCATGATTCATGATTCATGATTCTTGATTCAATTCATGATTCATGATTCATGATTCAATTTATAATTCCTGATTCATGATTCATGATTCATGATTCAATTCATGATTCATGATTCATGATTCAATTCATGATTCATGATTCATGATTCAATTCATAAATCATGATTCATGATTCATGATTCGATTCATGATTCATGATTCGATTCATGATTCTTGATTCATGATTCATGATTCGATTCATGATTCATGATTCATGATTCAATTCATGATTCATTATTCATGTTTCAATTCATGATCCATGATTCATTTCATGATTCATGATTCATAATTCAATTCATGATTCAATTCATGATTCATGGTTCATGATTTATGATTCATGATTCAATTCATAATTCATGATTCATGATTCAATTTATAATTCATGATTCATGATTCAATTTATGATTCATGATTCAAATCATGATTCATGATTTGATTCATGATTCATGATTCAATTCATTATTTATGATTCATTTCATGATTCATGATTCAATTCATGATTCATGGTTCATGATTCATGATTCATGATTCAATTCATAATTCATGATTCATGATTCATGCTTCAATTCATGATTCATGATTCATGATTCATGATTCAAATTATTATTCATGATTCATGATTCAATTCATGATTCATAATTCATGATTTGATTCATGATTCATGATTTATGATTCAATTCATGATTCAATTCATGATTCATGATTCATGATTCGATTCATGATTCAGGATTCATGATTCAATTCATGATTTATAATTCATGATTCAATTCAAATTTCATGATTCATGATTCAATTCAAGATTCATGATTCATGATTCATGATTAATGATTCAATTCATGATCCATGATTCATTTCATGATTCATGATTCATGATTCAATTCATCATTCAGGATTTATTATTCGATTCATGATTCATGAATTATGATTCAATTCATGATTCATGTTTCAATTCATTAATCGATTCATGATTCAATTCATGATTCAATTCATGATTCATGATTCATGATTCGATTCATGATTCATGATTAATGATTCAATTCATGATCCATGAATTATTTCATGATTCATGATTCATGATTGAATTCATGATTCAATTCATGATTCATAATTCAATTCATGATTCATGTTTCAATTCATTAATCGATTCATGATTCAATTCATGATTCAATTCATGATTCATGATTCATGATTCGATTCATGATTCATGATTAATGATTCAATTCATGATCCATGATTCATTTCATGATTCATGATTCATGATTGAATTCATGATTCAATTCATGATTCATTGTTCATGATTAATGATTCATGATTCAATTCATGATTCATGATTCAATTCATGATTCATGATTCGATTCATGATTCTTGATTCATGATTCATGATTCAATTCATGATTCATGATTCAATTCATGATTCATGATTCAATTCATGATTCATGATTCGATTCATGATTCTTGATTCAAGATTCATGATTCAATTCATGATTCATGATTCATGATTCTTGATTCAATTCATGATTCATGATTCATGATTCAATTTATAATTCCTGATTCATGATTCATGATTCATGATTCAATTCATGATTCATGATTCATGATTCAATTCATGATTCATGATTCATGATTCAATTCATAAATCATGATTCATGATTCATGATTCGATTCATGATTCATGATTCGATTCATGATTCTTGATTCATGATTCATGATTCGATTCATGATTCATGATTCATGATTCAATTCATGATTCATTATTCATGTTTCAATTCATGATCCATGATTCATTTCATGATTCATGATTCATAATTCAATTCATGATTCAATTCATGATTCATGGTTCATGATTTATGATTCATGATTCAATTCATAATTCATGATTCATGATTCAATTTATAATTCATGATTCATGATTCAATTTATGATTCATGATTCAAATCATGATTCATGATTTGATTCATGATTCATGATTCAATTCATTATTTATGATTCATTTCATGATTCATGATTCAATTCATGATTCATGGTTCATGATTCATGATTCATGATTCAATTCATAATTCATGATTCATGATTCATGCTTCAATTCATGATTCATGATTCATGATTCATGATTCAAATTATTATTCATGATTCATGATTCAATTCATGATTCATAATTCATGATTTGATTCATGATTCATGATTTATGATTCAATTCATGATTCAATTCATGATTCATGATTCATGATTCGATTCATGATTCAGGATTCATGATTCAATTCATGATTTATAATTCATGATTCAATTCAAATTTCATGATTCATGATTCAATTCAAGATTCATGATTCATGATTCATGATTAATGATTCAATTCATGATCCATGATTCATTTCATGATTCATGATTCATGATTCAATTCATCATTCAGGATTTATTATTCGATTCATGATTCATGAATTATGATTCAATTCATGATTCATGTTTCAATTCATTAATCGATTCATGATTCAATTCATGATTCAATTCATGATTCATGATTCATGATTCGATTCATGATTCATGATTAATGATTCAATTCATGATCCATGAATTATTTCATGATTCATGATTCATGATTGAATTCATGATTCAATTCATGATTCATAATTCAATTCATGATTCATGTTTCAATTCATTAATCGATTCATGATTCAATTCATGATTCAATTCATGATTCATGATTCATGATTCGATTCATGATTCATGATTAATGATTCAATTCATGATCCATGATTCATTTCATGATTCATGATTCATGATTGAATTCATGATTCAATTCATGATTCATTGTTCATGATTAATGATTCATGATTCAATTCATGATTCATGATTCAATTCATGATTCATGATTCGATTCATGATTCTTGATTCATGATTCATGATTCAATTCATGATTCATGATTCAATTCATGATTCATGATTCAATTCATGATTCATGATTCGATTCATGATTCTTGATTCAAGATTCATGATTCAATTCATGATTCATGATTCATGATTCTTGATTCAATTCATGATTCATGATTCATGATTCAATTTATAATTCATGATTCATGATTCATGATTCATGATTCAATTCATGATTCATGATTCATGATTCAATTCATGATTCATGATTCATGATTCAATTCATAAATCATGATTCATGATTCATGATTCGATTCATGATTCATGATTCGATTCATGATTCTTGATTCATGATTCATGATTCGATTCATGATTCATGATTCATGATTCAATTCATGATTCATTATTCATGTTTCAATTCATGATCCATGATTCATTTCATGATTCATGATTCATAATTCAATTCATGATTCAATTCATGATTCATGGTTCATGATTTATGATTCATGATTCAATTCATAATTCATGATTCATGATTCAATTTATAATTCATGATTCATGATTCAATTTATGATTCATGATTCAAATCATGATTCATGATTTGATTCATGATTCATGATTCAATTCATTATTTATGATTCATTTCATGATTCATGATTCAATTCATGATTCATGGTTCATGATTCATGATTCATGATTCAATTCATAATTCATGATTCATGATTCATGCTTCAATTCATGATTCATGATTCATGATTCATGATTCAAATTATTATTCATGATTCATGATTCAATTCATGATTCATAATTCATGATTTGATTCATGATTCATGATTTATGATTCAATTCATGATTCAATTCATGATTCATGATTTATGATTCGATTCATGATTCAGGATTCATGATTCAATTCATGATCCATGATTCATTTCATGATTCATGATTCATTATTCAATTCATGATTCAATTCATGATTCATGGTTCATGATTCATGATTCATAATTCAATTCATAATTCATGATTCATGATTCAATTCATGATTCATAATTCATGATTCATGAATAAATTCATGATTCATAACTCATGATTCAATTCATGATTCATGATTCATGCTTCAATTCATGATTCAGGATTCATGATTCATGAAGAAATTCATGATTCATAACTCATGATTCAATTCATGATTCATGATTCATGCTTCAATTCATGATTCAGGATTCATGATTCATGATTCAATTAATGATTCATGATTCATGATTCAATTCATGATTCATGATTCGATTCATGATTTATGATTTATGATTCAATTCATGATTCGATTCATGATTCATGATTCGATTCATTAACCATGATTCATGATTCATGATTCATGATTCAATTCATGATTCATGATTCGATTCATGATTCAATATTCATAATTCAATTCATGATTTATGATTCGATTCATGATTCATGAATCATGATTCAATTCATGATTCATGATTCATGATTTATGATTCAATTCATCATTCATGATTCACGATTCAATTCATGATTCATGATTCATGATTCAAGATTCAATTTATGATTCATGATTCGATTCATGATTCTTGATTCATGATTCATGATTCGATTCATGATTCAATTCATGATTCATGATTCGATTCATGATTCAATTCATGATTCATGATTTAATTCATGATTCATGATTCATTAATCATGATTCAATTCATAATTAAATTAATGATTCATGATTCAATTTATGATTCATGATTCATGATTCATGATTTAATTCATGATTCAATTCATGATTAATGATTCAATTCGTGATTCAATTCATGATTCATGATTCATGATTCAATTCATGATTCATAATTCAATTCATGATTTATGAATTATGATTCAATTCATTATTCATGAATCAATTCATGATTCATAATTCATGATTCGTGATTCAATTCAAGATTCATGATTCATGATTCAATTCATGATTCATGATTTAATTCATGATTCATGATTCAATTTATGATTCATAATTCATGATTCAATTCAAGATTCATGATTAATGATTCAATTCATGATTCATAATTTAATTCATGATTCATGATTCAATTCATCATTCAGGATTTATTATTCGATTCATGATTAATGAATTATGATTCAATTCATGATTCATTATTCATGATTCATGATTCAATTCATGATTCATGATTCATGATTCATGATTCAATTCATGATTCATGTTTCAATTCATTAATCGATTCATGATTCAATTCATGATTCAATTCATGATTCATGATTCATGATTCGATTCATGATTTATGATTAATGATTCAATTCATGATCCATGATTCATTTCATGATTCATGATTCATGATTCAATTCATGATTCAATTCATGATTCATGGTTCATGATTCATGATTCATAATTTAATTCATAATTCATGATTCATGATTCAATTCATGATTCATGATTCAATTAATGATTCATGATTCAATTCATGATTCATGATTCAATTTATGATTCATGATTCGATTCATGATTCTTGATTCATGATTCATGATTCAATTCATGATTCATGATTCAATTCATGATTCATGATTCATGATTCAATTTATAATTCATGATTCATGATTCATGATTCAATTCATGATTCATGATTCAATTCATAATTCATGATTCATGATTCATGATTCATGATTCAATTCATAATTCATGATTCATGATTCATGATTCATGATTTAATTCATGATTCATGATTCATGATTCATGATTTAATTCATGATTCGTGATTCATGATTCAATTCATGATTAAATTCATAAATCATGATTCATGATTCAATTTATGATTCATGATTCTTGATTAATGATTCAATTCATGATTCATGATTTGATTCATGATTCATGATTCAATTCATGATTTATGATTCATGATTCAATTCATTATTCATGATTAAATTCATGATTCATAATTCATGATTCATGATTCAATTCAAGATTCATGATTCATGATTCAATTCAAGATTCATGATTCATGATTCAATTCATGATTCAGGATTTATGATTCGATTCATGATTCATGAATTATGATTCAATTCATGATTCATGATTCATGATGCATGATTCAATTCATGATTCATGATTCATGATTCATGATTCAATTCATGGTTCATGATTTATGATTCAATTTATGATTCATGATTCGATTTATGATTCTTGATTCATGATTCATGATTCGATTCATGATTCAATTCATGATTCATGATTCATGATTAAATTCATGATTCATGTTTCAATTCATTAATCGATTCATGATTCAATTCATGATTCAATTCATGATTTATGATTCAATTCATGATTCATGATTAATGATTCAATTCATGATCCATGATTCATTACATGATTCATGATTCATGATTCAATTCATGATTCAATTCATGATTCATGATTCATGATTCGATTCATGATTCATGATTAATGATTCAATTCATGATCCATGATTCATTTCATGATTCATGATTCATGATTCAATTCATAACTCATTATTCATGATTGAATTCATGATTCATGATTCATGATTCATAATTCAATTCATGATTCATGTTTCAATTCATTAATCGATTCATGATTCAATTCATGATTCAATTCATGATTCATGATTCATGATTCAATTCATGATTCATGATTAATGATTCAATTCATGATCCATGATTCATTTCATGATTCATGATTCATGATTGAATTCATGATTCAATTCATGATTCATTGTTCATGATTAATGATTCATGATTCAATTCATGATTCATGATTCAATTCATGATTCATGATTCGATTCATGATTCTTGATTCATGATTCATGATTCAATTCATGATTCATGATTCAATTCATAATTCATGATTCGATTCATGATTCTTGATTCAAGATTCATGATTCAATTCATGATTCATGATTCATGATTCTTGATTCAATTCATGATTCATGATTCATGATTCAATTTATAATTCATGATTCATGATTCATGATTCAATTCATGATTCATGATTCATGATTCAATTCATGATTCATGATTCATGATTCAATTCATAAATCATGATTCATGATTCATGATTCATGATTCGATTCATGATTCTTGATTCATGATTCGATTCATGATTCATGATTCATGATTCAATTCATGATTCATGATTCATGATTCATGATTCAATTCATGATTCAAGATTCATGATTCAATTCATGATTCATGAATCAATTCATGATTCATGCTTCATGATTCAATTCATGATTCATGATTCATGTTTCATGATTCAATTCATGATTCATGATTCATGATTCATGATTCAATTCATGATTCATGATTTATGATTCAATTCATGATTCATTTCATGATTCATGATTCATGATTCAATTCATGATTCATTATTCATGTTTCAATTCATGATCCATGATTCATTTCATGATTCATGATTCATAATTCAATTCATGATTCAATTCATGATTCATGGTTCATGATTTATGATTCATGATTCAATTCATAATTCATGATTCATGATTCAATTTATAATTCATGATTCATGATTCAATTTATGATTCATGATTCAAATCATGATTCATGATTTGATTCATGATTCATGATTCAATTCATTATTTATGATTCATTTAATGATTCATGATTCAATTCATGATTCATGGTTCATGATTCATGATTCATGATTCAATTCATAATTCATGATTCATGATTAATGCTTCAATTCATGATTCATGATTCATGATTCATGATTCAAATTATTATTCATGATTCATGATTCAATTCATGATTCATAATTCATGATTTGATTCATGATTCATGATTTATGATTCAATTCATGATTCAATTCATGATTCATGATTCATGATTCAATTCATGATTCATGATTCATGATTCAATTCATGATCCATGATTCATTTCATGATTCATGATTCATTATTCAATTCATGATTCAATTCATGATTTATGGTTCATGATTCATGATTCATAATTCAATTCATAATTCATGATTCATGATTCAATTCATGATTCATAATTCATGATTCATGAATAAATTCATGATTCATAACTCATGATTCAATTCATGATTCATGATTCATGCTTCAATTCATGATTCAGGATTCATGATTCATGATTCAATTAATGATTCATGATTCATGATTCAATTCATGATTCTTGATTCAATTCATGATTCATGCTTCAATTCATGAGTCAGGATTCATGATTCATGATTCAATTCATGATTCATGATTCGATTCATGATTCAATATTCATAATTCAATTCATGATTCATGATTCGATTCATGATTCATGATTCATGATTCAATTCATGATTCATGATTCATGATTTATGATTCAATTCATGATTCATGATTCACGATTCAATTCATGATTCATGATTCATGATTCAAGATTCAATTTATGATTCATGATTCGATTCATGATTCTTGATTCATGATTCATGATTCGATTCATGATTCAATTCATGATTCATGATTCGATTCATGATTCAATTCATGATTCATGATTTAATTCATGATTCATGATTCATTAATCATGATTAAATTCATGATTAAATTAATGATTCATGATTCATGATTCAATTTATGATTCATGATTTATGATTCATGATTTAATTCATGATTCAATTCATGATTAATGATTCAATTCATGATTCAATTCATGATTCATGATTCATGATTCAATTCATGATTCATGATTCAATTCATGATTCATGATTTGATTCATGATTCATAATTCAATTCATGATTTATGAATTATGATTCAATTCATTATTCATGAATCAATTCATGATTCATAATTCATGATTCGTGATTCAATTCAAGATTCATGATTCATGATTCAATTCATGATTCATGATTCATGATTTAATTCATGATTCAATTTATGATTCATAATTCATGATTCAATTCAAGATTTATGATTAATGATTCAATTCATGATTCATAATTTAATTCATGATTCATGATTCAATTCATCATTCAGGATTTATTATTCGATTCATGATTCATGAATTATGATTCAATTCATGATTCATGATTCAATTCATTAATCGATTCATGATTCAATTCATGATTCAATTCATGATTCATGATTCATGATTCGATTCATGATTCATGATTAATGATTCAATTCATGATCCATGATTCATTTCATGATTCATGATTCATGATTCAATTCATCATTCAGGATTTATTATTCGATTCATGATTCATGAATTATGATTCAATTCATGATTCATTATTCATGATTCATGATTCAATTCATGATTCATGTTTCAATTCATTAATCGATTCATGATTCAATTCATGATTCAATTCATGATTCATGATTCGATTCATGATTCATGATTAATGATTCAATTCATGATCCATGATTCATTTCATGATTCATGATTCATGATTCAATTCATGATTCAATTCATGATTCATGGTTCATGATTCATGATTCATAATTTAATTCATAATTCATGATTCATGATTCAATTCATGATTCATGATTCAATTCATGATTCATGATTCAATTCATGATTCATGATTCAATTTATGATTCATGATTCGATTCATGATTCTTGATTCATGATTCATGATTCAATTCATGATTCATGATTCAATTCATGATTCAATTTATAATTCATGATTCATAATTCATGATTCAATTCATGATTCATGAATCAATTCATAATTCATGATTCATGATTCATGATTCATGATTCAATTCATAATTCATGATTCATGATTCATGATTCATGATTTAATTCATGATTCATGATTCATGATTCATGATTTAATTCATGATTCGTGATTCATGATTCAATTCATGATTAAATTCATAAATCATGATTCATGATTCAATTTATGATTCATGATTCATGATTAATGATTCAATTCATGATTCATGATTTGATTCATGATTCATGATTCAATTCATGATTTATGATTCATGATTCAATTCATTATTCATGATTAAATTCATGATTCATAATTCATGATTAATGATTCAATTCAAGATTCATGATTCGTGATTCAATTCATGATTCAGGATTTATGATTCGATTCATGATTCATGAATTATGATTCAATTCATGATTCATGATTCATGATGCATGATTCAATTCATGATTCATGATTCATGATTCATGATTCAATTCATGATTCATGATTTATGATTCAATTTATGATTCATGATTCGATTTATGATTCTTGATTCATGATTCATGATTCGATTCATGATTCAATTCATGATTCATGATTCATGATTAAATTCATGATTCATGTTTCAATTCATTAATCGATTCATGATTCAATTCATGATTCAATTCATGATTCATGATTCAATTCATGATTCATGATTAATGATTCAATTCATGATCCATGATTCATTACATGATTCATGATTCATGATTCAATTCATGATTCAATTCATGATTCATGATTCATGATTTGATTCATGATTCATGATTAATGATTCAATTCATGATCCAAGATTCATTTCATGATTCATGATTCATGATTCAATTCATGATTCAATTCATGATTCATGGTTCATGATTCATGATTCAATTCATAATTCATGATTCAATTCATGATTCATGATTCAATTCATGATTCATGATTCAATTCATGATTCATGATTTGATTCATGATTCATGATTCAATTCATTATTTATGATTCAATTCATGATTCATAATTTATGATTCATGATTCAATTCATGATTCATGATTCAATTCATGATTCATGATTCGATTCATAAATCAATATTTTATGATTCAATTCATGATTCATTATTCATGATTCAATTCATGATTCATGATTCAATTCATTAATCGATTCATGATTCAATTCATGATTCAATTCATGATTCATGATTCATGATTCGATTCATGATTCATGATTAATGATTCAATTCATGATCCATGATTCATTTCATGATTCATGATTCATGATTCAATTCATCATTCAGGATTTATTATTCGATTCATGATTCATGAATTATGATTCAATTCATGATTCATTATTCATGATTCATGATTCAATTCATGATTCATGTTTCAATTCATTAATCGATTCATGATTCAATTCATGATTCAATTCATGATTCATGATTCGATTCATGATTCATGATTAATGATTCAATTCATGATCCATGATTCATTTCATGATTCATGATTCATGATTCAATTCATGATTCAATTCATGATTCATGGTTCATGATTCATGATTCATAATTTAATTCATAATTCATGATTCATGATTCAATTCATGATTCATGATTCAATTCATGATTCATGATTCAATTCATGATTCATGATTCAATTTATGATTCATGATTCGATTCATGATTCTTGATTCATGATTCATGATTCAATTCATGATTCATGATTCAATTCATGATTCAATTTATAATTCATGATTCATAATTCATGATTCAATTCATGATTCATGATTCAATTCATAATTCATGATTCATGATTCATGATTCATGATTCAATTCATAATTCATGATTCATGATTCATGATTCATGATTTAATTCATGATTCATGATTCATGATTCATGATTTAATTCATGATTCGTGATTCATGATTCAATTCATGATTAAATTCATAAATCATGATTCATGATTCAATTTATGATTCATGATTCATGATTAATGATTCAATTCATGATTCATGATTTGATTCATGATTCATGATTCAATTCATGATTTATGATTCATGATTCAATTCATTATTCATGATTAAATTCATGATTCATAATTCATGATTAATGATTCAATTCAAGATTCATGATTCGTGATTCAATTCATGATTCAGGATTTATGATTCGATTCATGATTCATGAATTATGATTCAATTCATGATTCATGATTCATGATGCATGATTCAATTCATGATTCATGATTCATGATTCATGATTCAATTCATGATTCATGATTTATGATTCAATTTATGATTCATGATTCGATTTATGATTCTTGATTCATGATTCATGATTCGATTCATGATTCAATTCATGATTCATGATTCATGATTAAATTCATGATTCATGTTTCAATTCATTAATCGATTCATGATTCAATTCATGATTCAATTCATGATTCATGATTCAATTCATGATTCATGATTAATGATTCAATTCATGATCCATGATTCATTACATGATTCATGATTCATGATTCAATTCATGATTCAATTCATGATTCATGATTCATGATTCGATTCATGATTCATGATTAATGATTCAATTCATGATCCATGATTCATTTCATGATTCATGATTCATGATTCAATTCATGATTCATGGTTCATGATTCATGATTCAATTCATAATTCATGATTCATGATTCAATTCATGATTCATGATTCAATTCACGATTCATGATTCAATTCATGATTCATGATTTGATTCATGATTCATGATTCAATTCATTATTTATGATTCAATTCATGATTCATAATTCATGATTCATGATTCAATTCATGATTCATGATTCATGATTCAATTCATGATTCATGATTCATGATTCGATTCATAAATCAATATTTTATGATTCAATTCATGATTCGAATCATGATTCATGATTCAATTCATGATTCATGATTCATGATTCATGATTCAATTCATGATTCATGATTCGATTCATGATTCAATATTCATGATTCAATTCATGATTCGATTCATGATTCATGATTCAATTCATGAATTATGATTCATGATTTAATTCATGATTCATGATTCATGATTCATGATTTAATTCATGATTCGTGATTCATGATTCAATTCATGATTAAATTCATAAATCATGATTCATGATTCAATTTATGATTCATTATTCATGATTAATGATTCAATTCATGATTTATGATTCATGATTCAATTCATGATTCAGGATTTATGATTCGATTCATGATTCATGATTAAATTCATGATTCATAATTCATGATTCATGATTCAATTCAAGATTCATGATTCATGATTCAATTCATGATTCAGGATTTATGATTCGATTCATGATTCATGAATTATGATTCAATTCATGATTCATGATTCATGATGCATGATTCAATTCATGATTCATGATTCATGATTCATGATTCAATTCATGATTCATGATTTATGATTCAATTTATGATTCATGATTCGATTTATGATTCTTGATTCATGATTCATGATTCGATTCATGATTCGATTCATGATTCAATTCACGATTCATGATTCGATTCATGGCTCAATTCATGATTCATGATTTAATTCATGATTCATGATTCATTAATCATGATTCAATTCATGATTAAATTCATGATTCACGATTCATGATTCAATTTATGATTCATGATTCATGATTCAATTCATGATTCATGATTCAATTCATAATTCATGATTCAATTCATGATTTATGATTCATGATTCAATTCATTATTCATGAATCAATTCATGATTCATGATTCAATTCATGATTTATAATTCATGATTCAATTCAAATTTCATGATTCATGATTCAATTCAAGATTCATGATTCATGATTCATGATTAATGATTCAATTAATGATCCATGATTCATTTCATGATTCATGATTCATGATTCAATTCATCATTCAGGATTTATTATTCGATTCATGATTCATGAATTATGATTCAATTCATGATTCATGTTTCAATTCATTAATCGATTCATGATTCAATTCATGATTCAATTCATGATTCATGATTCATGATTCGATTCATGATTCATGATTAATGATTCAATTCATGATCCATGATTCATTTCATGATTCATGATTCATGATTGAATTCATGATTCAATTCATGATTCATAATTCAATTCATGATTCATGTTTCAATTCATTAATCGATTCATGATTCAATTCATGATTCAATTCATGATTCATGATTCATGATTCGATTCATGATTCATGATTAATGATTCAATTCATGATCCATGATTCATTTCATGATTCATGATTCATGATTGAATTCATGATTCAATTCATGATTCATTGTTCATGATTAATGATTCATGATTCAATTCATGATTCATGATTCAATTCATGATTCGATTCATGATTCTTGATTCATGATTCATGATTCAATTCATGATTCATGATTCAATTCATGATTCATGATTCAATTCATGATTCATGATTCAATTCATGATTCGATTCATGATTCTTGATTCAAGATTCATGATTCAATTCATGATTCATGATTCATGATTCTTGATTCAATTCATGATTCATGATTCATGATTCAATTTATAATTCATGATTCATGATTCATGATTCATGATTCAATTCATGATTCATGATTCATGATTCAATTCATGATTCATGATTCATGATTCAATTCATAAATCATGATTCATGATTCATGATTCGATTCATGATTCATGATTCGATTCATGATTCTTGATTCATGATTCATGATTCGATTCATGATTCATGATTCATGATTCAATTCATGATTCATTATTCATGTTTCAATGCATGATCCATGATTCATTTCATGATTCATGATTCATAATTCAATTCATGATTCAATTCATGATTCATGGTTCATGATTTATGATTCATGATTCAATTCATAATTCATGATTCATGATTCAATTTATAATTCATGATTCATGATTCAATTTATGATTCATGATTCAAATCATGATTCATGATTTGATTCATGATTCATGATTCAATTCATTATTTATGATTCATTTCATGATTCATGATTCAATTCATGATTCATGGTTCATGATTCATGATTCATGATTCAATTCATAATTCATGATTCATGATTCATGCTTCAATTCATGATTCATGATTCATGATTCAAATTATTATTCATGATTCATGATTCAATTCATGATTCATAATTCATGATTTGATTCATGATTCATGATTTATGATTCAATTCATGATTCAATTCATGATTCATGATTCATGATTCGATTCATGATTCATGATTCGATTCATGATTCAGGATTCATGATTCAATTCATGATTTATAATTCATGATTCAATTCAAATTTCATGATTCATGATTCAATTCAAGATTCATGATTCATGATTCATGATTAATGATTCAATTCATGATCCATGATTCATTTCATGATTCATGATTCATGATTCAATTCATCATTCAGGATTTATTATTCGATTCATGATTCATGAATTATGATTCAATTCATGATTCATGTTTCAATTCATTAATCGATTCATGATTCAATTCATGATTCAATTCATGATTCATGATTCATGATTCGATTCATGATTCATGATTAATGATTCAATTCATGATCCATGATTCATTTCATGATTCATGATTCATGATTGAATTCATGATTCAATTCATGATTCATAATTCAATTCATGATTCATGTTTCAATTCATTAATCGATTCATGATTCAATTCATGATTCAATTCATGATTCATGATTCATGATTCGATTCATGATTCATGATTAATGATTCAATTCATGATCCATGATTCATTTCATGATTCATGATTCATGATTGAATTCATGATTCAATTCATGATTCATTGTTCATGATTAATGATTCATGATTCAATTCATGATTCATGATTCAATTCATGATTCATGATTCGATTCATGATTCTTGATTCATGATTCATGATTCAATTCATGATTCATGATTCAATTCATGATTCATGATTCAATTCATGATTCATGATTCGATTCATGATTCTTGATTCAAGATTCATGATTCAATTCATGATTCATGATTCATGATTCTTGATTCAATTCATGATTCATGATTCATGATTCAATTTATAATTCATGATTCATGATTCATGATTCATGATTCAATTCATGATTCTTGATTCATGATTCAATTCATGATTCATGATTCATGATTCAATTCATAAATCATGATT
Organism: Mixophyes australis; assembly: GCA_036250195.1. Lineage (NCBI taxonomy): Eukaryota > Metazoa > Chordata > Amphibia > Anura > Limnodynastidae > Mixophyes > Mixophyes australis. The sequence goes on from JAVHZZ010000033.1 coordinate 1,486,406, forward strand.
CATGATTCATGATTCGATTCATGATTCATGATTCGATTCATGATTCTTGATTCATGATTCATGATTCGATTCATGATTCATGATTCATGATTCAATTCATGATTCATGATTCGATTCATGATTCAATATTCATGATTCGATTCATGATTCATGATTCATGATTCAATTCATGATTCATGATTCGATTCATGATTCAATATTCATGATTCAATTCATGATTCATGATTCGATTCATGATTCATGATTCAATTCATGATTCATGATTCATGATTTAATTCATGATTCATGATTCATGATTCATGATTTAATTCATGATTCGTGATTCATGATTCAATTCATAATTAAATTCATAAATCATGATTCATGATTCAATTTATGATTCATGATTCATGATTAATGATTCAATTCATGATTCATGATTTGATTCATGATTCATGATTCAATTCATAATTTATGATTCATGATTCAATTCATTATTCATGATTAAATTCATGATTCATAATTCATGATTCATGATTCAATTCAAGATTCATGATTCATGATTCAATTCATGATTCAGGATTTATGATTCGATTCATGATTCATGAATTATGATTCAATTCATGATTCATGATTCATGATGCATTATTCAATTCATGATTCATGATTCATGATTCATGATTCAATTCATGATTCATGATTTATGATTCAATTTATGATTCATGATTCGATTTATGATTCTTGATTCATGATTCATGATTCGATTCATGATTCAATTCATGATTCATGATTCATGATTAAATTCATGATTCATGTTTCAATTCATTAATCGATTCATGATTCAATTCATGATTCAATTCATGATTCATGATTCAATTCATGATTCATGATTAATGATTCAATTCATGATCCATGATTCATTACATGATTCATGATTCATGATTCAATTCATGATTCAATTCATGATTCATGATTCATGATTCGATTCATGATTCATGATTAATGATTCAATTCATGATCCATGATTCATTTCATGATTCATGATTCATGATTCAATTCATGATTCAATTCATGATTCATGGTTCATGATTCATGATTCAATTCATAATTCATGATTCATGATTCAATTCATGATTCATGATTCAATTCATGATTCATGATTCAATTCATGATTCATGATTTGATTCATGATTCATGATTCAATTCATTATTTATGATTCAATTCATGATTCATAATTCATGATTCATGATTCAATTCATGATTCATGATTCATGATTCAATTCATGATTCATGATTCATGATTCGATTCATAAATCAATATTTTATGATTCAATTCATGATTCGAATCATGATTCATGATTCAATTCATGATTCATGATTCATGATTCATGATTCAATTCATGATTCATGATTCGATTCATGATTCAATATTCATGATTCAATTCATGATTCATGATTCGATTCATGATTCATGATTCAATTCATGAATTATGATTCATGATTTAATTCATGATTCATGATTCATGATTCATGATTTAATTCATGATTCGTGATTCATGATTCAATTCATGATTAAATTCATAAATCATGATTCATGATTCAATTTATGATTCATTATTCATGATTAATGATTCAATTCATGATTTATGATTCATGATTCAATTCATGATTCAGGATTTATGATTCGATTCATGATTCATGATTAAATTCATGATTCATAATTCATGATTCATGATTCAATTCAAGATTCATGATTCATGATTCAATTCATGATTCAGGATTTATGATTCGATTCATGATTCATGAATTATGATTCAATTCATGATTCATGATTCATGATGCATGATTCAATTCATGATTCATGATTCATGATTCATGATTCAATTCATGATTCATGATTTATGATTCAATTTATGATTCATGATTCGATTTATGATTCTTGATTCATGATTCATGATTCGATTCATGATTCGATTCATGATTCAATTCACGATTCATGATTCGATTCATGGCTCAATTCATGATTCATGATTTAATTCATGATTCATGATTCATTAATCATGATTCAATTCATGATTAAATTCATGATTCACGATTCATGATTCAATTTATGATTCATGATTCATGATTCATGATTTAATTCATGATTCAATTCATGATTAATGATTCAATTCATGATTCAATTCATGATTCATGATTCATGATTCAATTCATGATTCATGATTCAATTCATAATTCATGATTCAATTCATGATTTATGATTCATGATTCAATTCATTATTCATGAATCAATTCATGATTCATGGTTCATGATTCATGATTCATGATTCATGATTCAATTCATAATTCATGATTCATGATTCATGCTTCAATTCATGATTCATGATTCATGATTCATGATTCAAATTATTATTCATGATTCATGATTCAATTCATGATTCATAATTCATGATTTGATTCATGATTCATGATTTATGATTCAATTCATGATTCAATTCATGATTCATGATTCATGATTCGATTCATGATTCATGATTCGATTCATGATTCAGGATTCATGATTCAATTCATGATTTATAATTCATGATTCAATTCAAATTTCATGATTCATGATTCAATTCAAGATTCATGATTCATGATTCATGATTAATGATTCAATTCATGATCCATGATTCATTTCATGATTCATGATTCATGATTCAATTCATCATTCAGGATTTATTATTCGATTCATGATTCATGAATTATGATTCAATTCATGATTCATGTTTCAATTCATTAATCGATTCATGATTCAATTCATGATTCAATTCATGATTCATGATTCATGATTCGATTCATGATTCATGATTAATGATTCAATTCATGATCCATGATTCATTTCATGATTCATAATTCATGATTGAATTCATGATTCAATTCATGATTCATAATTCAATTCATGATTCATGTTTCAATTCATTAATCGATTCATGATTCAATTCATGATTCAATTCATGATTCATGATTCATGATTCGATTCATGATTCATGATTAATGATTCAATTCATGATCCATGATTCATTTCATGATTCATGATTCATGATTGAATTCATGATTCAATTCATGATTCATTGTTCATGATTAATGATTCATGATTCAATTCATGATTCATGATTCAATTCATGATTCATGATTCGATTCATGATTCTTGATTCATGATTCATGATTCAATTCATGATTCATGATTCAATTCATGATTCATGATTCAATTCATGATTCATGATTCGATTCATGATTCTTGATTCAAGATTCATGATTCAATTCATGATTCATGATTCATGATTCTTGATTCAATTCATGATTCATGATTCATGATTCAATTTATAATTCATGATTCATGATTCATGATTCATGATTCAATTCATGATTCATGATTCAATTCATGATTCATGATTCATGATTCAATTCATAAATCATGATTCATGATTCATGATTCGATTCATGATTCATGATTCGATTCATGATTCTTGATTCATGATTCATGATTCGATTCATGATTCATGATTCATGATTCAATTCATGATTCATGATTCGATTCATGATTCAATATTCATGATTCAATTCATGATTCATGATTCGATTCATGATTCATGATTCAATTCATGATTCATGATTCATGATTTAATTCATGATTCATGATTCATGATTCATGATTTAATTCATGATTCGTGATTCATGATTCAATTCATAATTAAATTCATAAATCATGATTCATGATTCAATTTATGATTCATGATTCATGATTAATGATTCAATTCATGATTCATGATTTGATTCATGATTCATGATTCAATTCATTATTCATGATTAAATTCATGATTCATAATTCATGATTCATGATTCAATTCAAGATTCATGATTCATGATTCAATTCATGATTCAGGATTTATGATTCGATTCATGATTCATGAATTATGATTCAATTCATGATTCATGATTCATGATGCATGATTCAATTCATGATTCATGATTCATGATTCATGATTCAATTCATGATTCATGATTTATGATTCAATTTATGATTCATGATTCGATTTATGATTCTTGATTCATGATTCATGATTCGATTCATGATTCAATTCATGATTCATGATTCATGATTAAATTCATGATTCATGTTTCAATTCATTAATCGATTCATGATTCAATTCATGATTCAATTCATGATTCATGATTCAATTCATGATTCATGATTAATGATTCAATTCATGATCCATGATTCATTACATGATTCATGATTCATGATTCAATTCATGATTCAATTCATGATTCATGATTCATGATTCGATTCATGATTCATGATTAATGATTCAATTCATGATCCATGATTCATTTCATGATTCATGATTCATGATTCAATTCATGATTCAATTCATGATTCATGGTTCATGATTCATGATTCAATTCATAATTCATGATTCATGATTCAATTCATGATTCATGATTCAATTCATGATTCATGATTCAATTCATGATTCATGATTTGATTCATGATTCATGATTCAATTCATTATTTATGATTCAATTCATGATTCATAATTCATGATTCATGATTCAATTCATGATTCATGATTCATGATTCAATTCATGATTCATGATTCATGATTCGATTCATAAATCAATATTTTATGATTCAATTCATGATTCGAATCATGATTCATGATTCAATTCATGATTCATGATTCATGATTCATGATTCAATTCATGATTCATGATTCGATTCATGATTCAATATTCATGATTCAATTCATGATTCATGATTCGATTCATGATTCATGATTCAATTCATGAATTATGATTCATGATTTAATTCATGATTCATGATTCATGATTCATGATTTAATTCATGATTCGTGATTCATGATTCAATTCATGATTAAATTCATAAATCATGATTCATGATTCAATTTATGATTCATTATTCATGATTAATGATTCAATTCATGATTTATGATTCATGATTCAATTCATGATTCAGGATTTATGATTCGATTCATGATTCATGATTAAATTCATGATTCATAATTCATGATTCATGATTCAATTCAAGATTCATGATTCATGATTCAATTCATGATTCAGGATTTATGATTCGATTCATGATTCATGAATTATGATTCAATTCATGATTCATGATTCATGATGCATGATTCAATTCATGATTCATGATTCATGATTCATGATTCAATTCATGATTCATGATTTATGATTCAATTTATGATTCATGATTCGATTTATGATTCTTGATTCATGATTCATGATTCGATTCATGATTCGATTCATGATTCAATTCACGATTCATGATTCGATTCATGGCTCAATTCATGATTCATGATTTAATTCATGATTCATGATTCATTAATCATGATTCAATTCATGATTAAATTCATGATTCACGATTCATGATTCAATTTATGATTCATGATTCATGATTCATGATTTAATTCATGATTCAATTCATGATTAATGATTCAATTCATGATTCAATTCATGATTCATGATTCATGATTCAATTCATGATTCATGATTCAATTCATAATTCATGATTCAATTCATGATTTATGATTCATGATTCAATTCAAATTTCATGATTCATGATTCAATTCAAGATTCATGATTCATGATTCATGATTAATGATTCAATTAATGATCCATGATTCATTTCATGATTCATGATTCATGATTCAATTCATCATTCAGGATTTATTATTCGATTCATGATTCATGAATTATGATTCAATTCATGATTCATGTTTCAATTCATTAATCGATTCATGATTCAATTCATGATTCAATTCATGATTCATGATTCATGATTCGATTCATGATTCATGATTAATGATTCAATTCATGATCCATGATTCATTTCATGATTCATGATTCATGATTGAATTCATGATTCAATTCATGATTCATAATTCAATTCATGATTCATGTTTCAATTCATTAATCGATTCATGATTCAATTCATGATTCAATTCATGATTCATGATTCATGATTCGATTCATGATTCATGATTAATGATTCAATTCATGATCCATGATTCATTTCATGATTCATGATTCATGATTGAATTCATGATTCAATTCATGATTCATTGTTCATGATTAATGATTCATGATTCAATTCATGATTCATGATTCAATTCATGATTCATGATTCGATTCATGATTCTTGATTCATGATTCATGATTCAATTCATGATTCATGATTCAATTCATGATTCATGATTCAATTCATGATTCATGATTCGATTCATGATTCTTGATTCAAGATTCATGATTCAATTCATGATTCATGATTCATGATTCTTGATTCAATTCATGATTCATGATTCATGATTCAATTTATAATTCCTGATTCATGATTCATGATTCATGATTCAATTCATGATTCATGATTCATGATTCAATTCATGATTCATGATTCATGATTCAATTCATAAATCATGATTCATGATTCATGATTCGATTCATGATTCATGATTCGATTCATGATTCTTGATTCATGATTCATGATTCGATTCATGATTCATGATTCATGATTCAATTCATGATTCATTATTCATGTTTCAATTCATGATCCATGATTCATTTCATGATTCATGATTCATAATTCAATTCATGATTCAATTCATGATTCATGGTTCATGATTTATGATTCATGATTCAATTCATAATTCATGATTCATGATTCAATTTATAATTCATGATTCATGATTCAATTTATGATTCATGATTCAAATCATGATTCATGATTTGATTCATGATTCATGATTCAATTCATTATTTATGATTCATTTCATGATTCATGATTCAATTCATGATTCATGGTTCATGATTCATGATTCATGATTCAATTCATAATTCATGATTCATGATTCATGCTTCAATTCATGATTCATGATTCATGATTCATGATTCAAATTATTATTCATGATTCATGATTCAATTCATGATTCATAATTCATGATTTGATTCATGATTCATGATTTATGATTCAATTCATGATTCAATTCATGATTCATGATTCATGATTCGATTCATGATTCAGGATTCATGATTCAATTCATGATTTATAATTCATGATTCAATTCAAATTTCATGATTCATGATTCAATTCAAGATTCATGATTCATGATTCATGATTAATGATTCAATTCATGATCCATGATTCATTTCATGATTCATGATTCATGATTCAATTCATCATTCAGGATTTATTATTCGATTCATGATTCATGAATTATGATTCAATTCATGATTCATGTTTCAATTCATTAATCGATTCATGATTCAATTCATGATTCAATTCATGATTCATGATTCATGATTCGATTCATGATTCATGATTAATGATTCAATTCATGATCCATGAATTATTTCATGATTCATGATTCATGATTGAATTCATGATTCAATTCATGATTCATAATTCAATTCATGATTCATGTTTCAATTCATTAATCGATTCATGATTCAATTCATGATTCAATTCATGATTCATGATTCATGATTCGATTCATGATTCATGATTAATGATTCAATTCATGATCCATGATTCATTTCATGATTCATGATTCATGATTGAATTCATGATTCAATTCATGATTCATTGTTCATGATTAATGATTCATGATTCAATTCATGATTCATGATTCAATTCATGATTCATGATTCGATTCATGATTCTTGATTCATGATTCATGATTCAATTCATGATTCATGATTCAATTCATGATTCATGATTCAATTCATGATTCATGATTCGATTCATGATTCTTGATTCAAGATTCATGATTCAATTCATGATTCATGATTCATGATTCTTGATTCAATTCATGATTCATGATTCATGATTCAATTTATAATTCCTGATTCATGATTCATGATTCATGATTCAATTCATGATTCATGATTCATGATTCAATTCATGATTCATGATTCATGATTCAATTCATAAATCATGATTCATGATTCATGATTCGATTCATGATTCATGATTCGATTCATGATTCTTGATTCATGATTCATGATTCGATTCATGATTCATGATTCATGATTCAATTCATGATTCATTATTCATGTTTCAATTCATGATCCATGATTCATTTCATGATTCATGATTCATAATTCAATTCATGATTCAATTCATGATTCATGGTTCATGATTTATGATTCATGATTCAATTCATAATTCATGATTCATGATTCAATTTATAATTCATGATTCATGATTCAATTTATGATTCATGATTCAAATCATGATTCATGATTTGATTCATGATTCATGATTCAATTCATTATTTATGATTCATTTCATGATTCATGATTCAATTCATGATTCATGGTTCATGATTCATGATTCATGATTCAATTCATAATTCATGATTCATGATTCATGCTTCAATTCATGATTCATGATTCATGATTCATGATTCAAATTATTATTCATGATTCATGATTCAATTCATGATTCATAATTCATGATTTGATTCATGATTCATGATTTATGATTCAATTCATGATTCAATTCATGATTCATGATTCATGATTCGATTCATGATTCAGGATTCATGATTCAATTCATGATTTATAATTCATGATTCAATTCAAATTTCATGATTCATGATTCAATTCAAGATTCATGATTCATGATTCATGATTAATGATTCAATTCATGATCCATGATTCATTTCATGATTCATGATTCATGATTCAATTCATCATTCAGGATTTATTATTCGATTCATGATTCATGAATTATGATTCAATTCATGATTCATGTTTCAATTCATTAATCGATTCATGATTCAATTCATGATTCAATTCATGATTCATGATTCATGATTCGATTCATGATTCATGATTAATGATTCAATTCATGATCCATGAATTATTTCATGATTCATGATTCATGATTGAATTCATGATTCAATTCATGATTCATAATTCAATTCATGATTCATGTTTCAATTCATTAATCGATTCATGATTCAATTCATGATTCAATTCATGATTCATGATTCATGATTCGATTCATGATTCATGATTAATGATTCAATTCATGATCCATGATTCATTTCATGATTCATGATTCATGATTGAATTCATGATTCAATTCATGATTCATTGTTCATGATTAATGATTCATGATTCAATTCATGATTCATGATTCAATTCATGATTCATGATTCGATTCATGATTCTTGATTCATGATTCATGATTCAATTCATGATTCATGATTCAATTCATGATTCATGATTCAATTCATGATTCATGATTCGATTCATGATTCTTGATTCAAGATTCATGATTCAATTCATGATTCATGATTCATGATTCTTGATTCAATTCATGATTCATGATTCATGATTCAATTTATAATTCATGATTCATGATTCATGATTCATGATTCAATTCATGATTCATGATTCATGATTCAATTCATGATTCATGATTCATGATTCAATTCATAAATCATGATTCATGATTCATGATTCGATTCATGATTCATGATTCGATTCATGATTCTTGATTCATGATTCATGATTCGATTCATGATTCATGATTCATGATTCAATTCATGATTCATTATTCATGTTTCAATTCATGATCCATGATTCATTTCATGATTCATGATTCATAATTCAATTCATGATTCAATTCATGATTCATGGTTCATGATTTATGATTCATGATTCAATTCATAATTCATGATTCATGATTCAATTTATAATTCATGATTCATGATTCAATTTATGATTCATGATTCAAATCATGATTCATGATTTGATTCATGATTCATGATTCAATTCATTATTTATGATTCATTTCATGATTCATGATTCAATTCATGATTCATGGTTCATGATTCATGATTCATGATTCAATTCATAATTCATGATTCATGATTCATGCTTCAATTCATGATTCATGATTCATGATTCATGATTCAAATTATTATTCATGATTCATGATTCAATTCATGATTCATAATTCATGATTTGATTCATGATTCATGATTTATGATTCAATTCATGATTCAATTCATGATTCATGATTTATGATTCGATTCATGATTCAGGATTCATGATTCAATTCATGATCCATGATTCATTTCATGATTCATGATTCATTATTCAATTCATGATTCAATTCATGATTCATGGTTCATGATTCATGATTCATAATTCAATTCATAATTCATGATTCATGATTCAATTCATGATTCATAATTCATGATTCATGAATAAATTCATGATTCATAACTCATGATTCAATTCATGATTCATGATTCATGCTTCAATTCATGATTCAGGATTCATGATTCATGAAGAAATTCATGATTCATAACTCATGATTCAATTCATGATTCATGATTCATGCTTCAATTCATGATTCAGGATTCATGATTCATGATTCAATTAATGATTCATGATTCATGATTCAATTCATGATTCATGATTCGATTCATGATTTATGATTTATGATTCAATTCATGATTCGATTCATGATTCATGATTCGATTCATTAACCATGATTCATGATTCATGATTCATGATTCAATTCATGATTCATGATTCGATTCATGATTCAATATTCATAATTCAATTCATGATTTATGATTCGATTCATGATTCATGAATCATGATTCAATTCATGATTCATGATTCATGATTTATGATTCAATTCATCATTCATGATTCACGATTCAATTCATGATTCATGATTCATGATTCAAGATTCAATTTATGATTCATGATTCGATTCATGATTCTTGATTCATGATTCATGATTCGATTCATGATTCAATTCATGATTCATGATTCGATTCATGATTCAATTCATGATTCATGATTTAATTCATGATTCATGATTCATTAATCATGATTCAATTCATAATTAAATTAATGATTCATGATTCAATTTATGATTCATGATTCATGATTCATGATTTAATTCATGATTCAATTCATGATTAATGATTCAATTCGTGATTCAATTCATGATTCATGATTCATGATTCAATTCATGATTCATAATTCAATTCATGATTTATGAATTATGATTCAATTCATTATTCATGAATCAATTCATGATTCATAATTCATGATTCGTGATTCAATTCAAGATTCATGATTCATGATTCAATTCATGATTCATGATTTAATTCATGATTCATGATTCAATTTATGATTCATAATTCATGATTCAATTCAAGATTCATGATTAATGATTCAATTCATGATTCATAATTTAATTCATGATTCATGATTCAATTCATCATTCAGGATTTATTATTCGATTCATGATTAATGAATTATGATTCAATTCATGATTCATTATTCATGATTCATGATTCAATTCATGATTCATGATTCATGATTCATGATTCAATTCATGATTCATGTTTCAATTCATTAATCGATTCATGATTCAATTCATGATTCAATTCATGATTCATGATTCATGATTCGATTCATGATTTATGATTAATGATTCAATTCATGATCCATGATTCATTTCATGATTCATGATTCATGATTCAATTCATGATTCAATTCATGATTCATGGTTCATGATTCATGATTCATAATTTAATTCATAATTCATGATTCATGATTCAATTCATGATTCATGATTCAATTAATGATTCATGATTCAATTCATGATTCATGATTCAATTTATGATTCATGATTCGATTCATGATTCTTGATTCATGATTCATGATTCAATTCATGATTCATGATTCAATTCATGATTCATGATTCATGATTCAATTTATAATTCATGATTCATGATTCATGATTCAATTCATGATTCATGATTCAATTCATAATTCATGATTCATGATTCATGATTCATGATTCAATTCATAATTCATGATTCATGATTCATGATTCATGATTTAATTCATGATTCATGATTCATGATTCATGATTTAATTCATGATTCGTGATTCATGATTCAATTCATGATTAAATTCATAAATCATGATTCATGATTCAATTTATGATTCATGATTCTTGATTAATGATTCAATTCATGATTCATGATTTGATTCATGATTCATGATTCAATTCATGATTTATGATTCATGATTCAATTCATTATTCATGATTAAATTCATGATTCATAATTCATGATTCATGATTCAATTCAAGATTCATGATTCATGATTCAATTCAAGATTCATGATTCATGATTCAATTCATGATTCAGGATTTATGATTCGATTCATGATTCATGAATTATGATTCAATTCATGATTCATGATTCATGATGCATGATTCAATTCATGATTCATGATTCATGATTCATGATTCAATTCATGGTTCATGATTTATGATTCAATTTATGATTCATGATTCGATTTATGATTCTTGATTCATGATTCATGATTCGATTCATGATTCAATTCATGATTCATGATTCATGATTAAATTCATGATTCATGTTTCAATTCATTAATCGATTCATGATTCAATTCATGATTCAATTCATGATTTATGATTCAATTCATGATTCATGATTAATGATTCAATTCATGATCCATGATTCATTACATGATTCATGATTCATGATTCAATTCATGATTCAATTCATGATTCATGATTCATGATTCGATTCATGATTCATGATTAATGATTCAATTCATGATCCATGATTCATTTCATGATTCATGATTCATGATTCAATTCATAACTCATTATTCATGATTGAATTCATGATTCATGATTCATGATTCATAATTCAATTCATGATTCATGTTTCAATTCATTAATCGATTCATGATTCAATTCATGATTCAATTCATGATTCATGATTCATGATTCAATTCATGATTCATGATTAATGATTCAATTCATGATCCATGATTCATTTCATGATTCATGATTCATGATTGAATTCATGATTCAATTCATGATTCATTGTTCATGATTAATGATTCATGATTCAATTCATGATTCATGATTCAATTCATGATTCATGATTCGATTCATGATTCTTGATTCATGATTCATGATTCAATTCATGATTCATGATTCAATTCATAATTCATGATTCGATTCATGATTCTTGATTCAAGATTCATGATTCAATTCATGATTCATGATTCATGATTCTTGATTCAATTCATGATTCATGATTCATGATTCAATTTATAATTCATGATTCATGATTCATGATTCAATTCATGATTCATGATTCATGATTCAATTCATGATTCATGATTCATGATTCAATTCATAAATCATGATTCATGATTCATGATTCATGATTCGATTCATGATTCTTGATTCATGATTCGATTCATGATTCATGATTCATGATTCAATTCATGATTCATGATTCATGATTCATGATTCAATTCATGATTCAAGATTCATGATTCAATTCATGATTCATGAATCAATTCATGATTCATGCTTCATGATTCAATTCATGATTCATGATTCATGTTTCATGATTCAATTCATGATTCATGATTCATGATTCATGATTCAATTCATGATTCATGATTTATGATTCAATTCATGATTCATTTCATGATTCATGATTCATGATTCAATTCATGATTCATTATTCATGTTTCAATTCATGATCCATGATTCATTTCATGATTCATGATTCATAATTCAATTCATGATTCAATTCATGATTCATGGTTCATGATTTATGATTCATGATTCAATTCATAATTCATGATTCATGATTCAATTTATAATTCATGATTCATGATTCAATTTATGATTCATGATTCAAATCATGATTCATGATTTGATTCATGATTCATGATTCAATTCATTATTTATGATTCATTTAATGATTCATGATTCAATTCATGATTCATGGTTCATGATTCATGATTCATGATTCAATTCATAATTCATGATTCATGATTAATGCTTCAATTCATGATTCATGATTCATGATTCATGATTCAAATTATTATTCATGATTCATGATTCAATTCATGATTCATAATTCATGATTTGATTCATGATTCATGATTTATGATTCAATTCATGATTCAATTCATGATTCATGATTCATGATTCAATTCATGATTCATGATTCATGATTCAATTCATGATCCATGATTCATTTCATGATTCATGATTCATTATTCAATTCATGATTCAATTCATGATTTATGGTTCATGATTCATGATTCATAATTCAATTCATAATTCATGATTCATGATTCAATTCATGATTCATAATTCATGATTCATGAATAAATTCATGATTCATAACTCATGATTCAATTCATGATTCATGATTCATGCTTCAATTCATGATTCAGGATTCATGATTCATGATTCAATTAATGATTCATGATTCATGATTCAATTCATGATTCTTGATTCAATTCATGATTCATGCTTCAATTCATGAGTCAGGATTCATGATTCATGATTCAATTCATGATTCATGATTCGATTCATGATTCAATATTCATAATTCAATTCATGATTCATGATTCGATTCATGATTCATGATTCATGATTCAATTCATGATTCATGATTCATGATTTATGATTCAATTCATGATTCATGATTCACGATTCAATTCATGATTCATGATTCATGATTCAAGATTCAATTTATGATTCATGATTCGATTCATGATTCTTGATTCATGATTCATGATTCGATTCATGATTCAATTCATGATTCATGATTCGATTCATGATTCAATTCATGATTCATGATTTAATTCATGATTCATGATTCATTAATCATGATTAAATTCATGATTAAATTAATGATTCATGATTCATGATTCAATTTATGATTCATGATTTATGATTCATGATTTAATTCATGATTCAATTCATGATTAATGATTCAATTCATGATTCAATTCATGATTCATGATTCATGATTCAATTCATGATTCATGATTCAATTCATGATTCATGATTTGATTCATGATTCATAATTCAATTCATGATTTATGAATTATGATTCAATTCATTATTCATGAATCAATTCATGATTCATAATTCATGATTCGTGATTCAATTCAAGATTCATGATTCATGATTCAATTCATGATTCATGATTCATGATTTAATTCATGATTCAATTTATGATTCATAATTCATGATTCAATTCAAGATTTATGATTAATGATTCAATTCATGATTCATAATTTAATTCATGATTCATGATTCAATTCATCATTCAGGATTTATTATTCGATTCATGATTCATGAATTATGATTCAATTCATGATTCATGATTCAATTCATTAATCGATTCATGATTCAATTCATGATTCAATTCATGATTCATGATTCATGATTCGATTCATGATTCATGATTAATGATTCAATTCATGATCCATGATTCATTTCATGATTCATGATTCATGATTCAATTCATCATTCAGGATTTATTATTCGATTCATGATTCATGAATTATGATTCAATTCATGATTCATTATTCATGATTCATGATTCAATTCATGATTCATGTTTCAATTCATTAATCGATTCATGATTCAATTCATGATTCAATTCATGATTCATGATTCGATTCATGATTCATGATTAATGATTCAATTCATGATCCATGATTCATTTCATGATTCATGATTCATGATTCAATTCATGATTCAATTCATGATTCATGGTTCATGATTCATGATTCATAATTTAATTCATAATTCATGATTCATGATTCAATTCATGATTCATGATTCAATTCATGATTCATGATTCAATTCATGATTCATGATTCAATTTATGATTCATGATTCGATTCATGATTCTTGATTCATGATTCATGATTCAATTCATGATTCATGATTCAATTCATGATTCAATTTATAATTCATGATTCATAATTCATGATTCAATTCATGATTCATGAATCAATTCATAATTCATGATTCATGATTCATGATTCATGATTCAATTCATAATTCATGATTCATGATTCATGATTCATGATTTAATTCATGATTCATGATTCATGATTCATGATTTAATTCATGATTCGTGATTCATGATTCAATTCATGATTAAATTCATAAATCATGATTCATGATTCAATTTATGATTCATGATTCATGATTAATGATTCAATTCATGATTCATGATTTGATTCATGATTCATGATTCAATTCATGATTTATGATTCATGATTCAATTCATTATTCATGATTAAATTCATGATTCATAATTCATGATTAATGATTCAATTCAAGATTCATGATTCGTGATTCAATTCATGATTCAGGATTTATGATTCGATTCATGATTCATGAATTATGATTCAATTCATGATTCATGATTCATGATGCATGATTCAATTCATGATTCATGATTCATGATTCATGATTCAATTCATGATTCATGATTTATGATTCAATTTATGATTCATGATTCGATTTATGATTCTTGATTCATGATTCATGATTCGATTCATGATTCAATTCATGATTCATGATTCATGATTAAATTCATGATTCATGTTTCAATTCATTAATCGATTCATGATTCAATTCATGATTCAATTCATGATTCATGATTCAATTCATGATTCATGATTAATGATTCAATTCATGATCCATGATTCATTACATGATTCATGATTCATGATTCAATTCATGATTCAATTCATGATTCATGATTCATGATTTGATTCATGATTCATGATTAATGATTCAATTCATGATCCAAGATTCATTTCATGATTCATGATTCATGATTCAATTCATGATTCAATTCATGATTCATGGTTCATGATTCATGATTCAATTCATAATTCATGATTCAATTCATGATTCATGATTCAATTCATGATTCATGATTCAATTCATGATTCATGATTTGATTCATGATTCATGATTCAATTCATTATTTATGATTCAATTCATGATTCATAATTTATGATTCATGATTCAATTCATGATTCATGATTCAATTCATGATTCATGATTCGATTCATAAATCAATATTTTATGATTCAATTCATGATTCATTATTCATGATTCAATTCATGATTCATGATTCAATTCATTAATCGATTCATGATTCAATTCATGATTCAATTCATGATTCATGATTCATGATTCGATTCATGATTCATGATTAATGATTCAATTCATGATCCATGATTCATTTCATGATTCATGATTCATGATTCAATTCATCATTCAGGATTTATTATTCGATTCATGATTCATGAATTATGATTCAATTCATGATTCATTATTCATGATTCATGATTCAATTCATGATTCATGTTTCAATTCATTAATCGATTCATGATTCAATTCATGATTCAATTCATGATTCATGATTCGATTCATGATTCATGATTAATGATTCAATTCATGATCCATGATTCATTTCATGATTCATGATTCATGATTCAATTCATGATTCAATTCATGATTCATGGTTCATGATTCATGATTCATAATTTAATTCATAATTCATGATTCATGATTCAATTCATGATTCATGATTCAATTCATGATTCATGATTCAATTCATGATTCATGATTCAATTTATGATTCATGATTCGATTCATGATTCTTGATTCATGATTCATGATTCAATTCATGATTCATGATTCAATTCATGATTCAATTTATAATTCATGATTCATAATTCATGATTCAATTCATGATTCATGATTCAATTCATAATTCATGATTCATGATTCATGATTCATGATTCAATTCATAATTCATGATTCATGATTCATGATTCATGATTTAATTCATGATTCATGATTCATGATTCATGATTTAATTCATGATTCGTGATTCATGATTCAATTCATGATTAAATTCATAAATCATGATTCATGATTCAATTTATGATTCATGATTCATGATTAATGATTCAATTCATGATTCATGATTTGATTCATGATTCATGATTCAATTCATGATTTATGATTCATGATTCAATTCATTATTCATGATTAAATTCATGATTCATAATTCATGATTAATGATTCAATTCAAGATTCATGATTCGTGATTCAATTCATGATTCAGGATTTATGATTCGATTCATGATTCATGAATTATGATTCAATTCATGATTCATGATTCATGATGCATGATTCAATTCATGATTCATGATTCATGATTCATGATTCAATTCATGATTCATGATTTATGATTCAATTTATGATTCATGATTCGATTTATGATTCTTGATTCATGATTCATGATTCGATTCATGATTCAATTCATGATTCATGATTCATGATTAAATTCATGATTCATGTTTCAATTCATTAATCGATTCATGATTCAATTCATGATTCAATTCATGATTCATAATTTAATTCATGATTCATGATTCAATTCATCATTCAGGATTTATTATTCGATTCATGATTCATGAATTATGATTCAATTCATGATTCATGATTCAATTCATTAATCGATTCATGATTCAATTCATGATTCAATTCATGATTCATGATTCATGATTCGATTCATGATTCATGATTAATGATTCAATTCATGATCCATGATTCATTTCATGATTCATGATTCATGATTCAATTCATCATTCAAAATTTATTATTCGATTCATAATTCATGAATTATGATTCAATTCATGATTCATTATTCATGATTCATGATTCAATTCATGATTCATGTTTCAATTCATTAATCGATTCATGATTCAATTCATGATTCAATTCATGATTCATGATTCGATTCATGATTCATGATTAATGATTCAATTCATGATCCATGATTCATTTCATGATTCATGATTCATGATTCAATTCATGATTCAATTCATGATTCATGGTTCATGATTCATGATTCATAATTTAATTCATAATTCATGATTCATGATTCAATTCATGATTCATGATTCAATTCATGATTCATGATTCAATTCATGGTTCATGATTCAATTTATGATTCATGATTCGATTCATGATTCTTGATTCATGATTCATGATTCAATTCATGATTCATGATTCAATTCATGATTCAATTTATAATTCATGATTCATAATTCATGATTCAATTCATGATTCATGAATCAATTCATAATTCATGATTCATGATTCATGATTCATGATTCAATTCATAATTCATGATTCATGATTCATGATTCATGATTTAATTCATGATTCATGATTCATGATTCATGATTTAATTCATGATTCGTGATTCATGATTCAATTCATGATTAAATTCATAATTCATGATTAATGATTCAATTCATGATTCATGATTTGATTCATGATTCATGATTCAATTCATGATTTATGATTCATGATTCAATTCATTATTCATGATTAAATTCATGATTCATAATTCATGATTAATGATTCAATTCAAGATTCATGATTCGTGATTCAATTCATGATTCAGGATTTATGATTCGATTCATGATTCATGAATTATGATTCAATTCATGATTCATGATTCATGATGCATGATTCAATTCATGATTCATGATTCATGATTCATGATTTATGATTCAATTTATGATTCATGATTCGATTTATGATTCTTGATTCATGATTCATGATTCGATTCATGATTCAATTCATGATTCATGATTCATGATTAAATTCATGATTCATGTTTCAATTCATTAATCGATTCATGATTCAATTCATGATTCAATTCATGATTCATGATTCAATTCATGATTCATGATTAATGATTCAATTCATGATCCATGATTCATTACATGATTCATGATTCATGATTCAATTCATGATTCAATTCATGATTCATGATTCATGATTTGATTCATGATTCATGATTAATGATTCAATTCATGATCCAAGATTCATTTCATGATTCATGATTCATGATTCAATTCATGATTCAATTCATGATTCATGGTTCATGATTCATGATTCAATTCATAATTCATGATTCATGATTCAATTCATGATTCATGATTCAATTCATGATTCATGATTCAATTCATGATTCATGATTTGATTCATGATTCATGATTCAATTCATTATTTATGATTCAATTCATGATTCATAATTTATGATTCATGATTCAATTCATGATTCATGATTCAATTCATGATTCATGATTCGATTCATAAATCAATATTTTATGATTCAATTCATGATTCATTATTCATGATTCAATTCATGATTCATGATTCAATTCATTAATCGATTCATGATTCAATTCATGATTCAATTCATGATTCATGATTCATGATTCGATTCATGATTCATGATTAATGATTCAATTCATGATCCATGATTCATTTCATGATTCATGATTCATGATTCAATTCATCATTCAGGATTTATTATTCGATTCATGATTCATGAATTATGATTCAATTCATGATTCATTATTCATGATTCATGATTCAATTCATGATTCATGTTTCAATTCATTAATCGATTCATGATTCAATTCATGATTCAATTCATGATTCATGATTCGATTCATGATTCATGATTAATGATTCAATTCATGATCCATGATTCATTTCATGATTCATGATTCATGATTCAATTCATGATTCAATTCATGATTCATGGTTCATGATTCATGATTCATAATTTAATTCATAATTCATGATTCATGATTCAATTCATGATTCATGATTCAATTCATGATTCATGATTCAATTCATGATTCATGATTCAATTTATGATTCATGATTCGATTCATGATTCTTGATTCATGATTCATGATTCAATTCATGATTCATGATTCAATTCATGATTCAATTTATAATTCATGATTCATAATTCATGATTCAATTCATGATTCATGATTCAATTCATAATTCATGATTCATGATTCATGATTCATGATTCAATTCATAATTCATGATTCATGATTCATGATTCATGATTTAATTCATGATTCATGATTCATGATTCATGATTTAATTCATGATTCGTGATTCATGATTCAATTCATGATTAAATTCATAAATCATGATTCATGATTCAATTTATGATTCATGATTCATGATTAATGATTCAATTCATGATTCATGATTTGATTCATGATTCATGATTCAATTCATGATTTATGATTCATGATTCAATTCATTATTCATGATTAAATTCATGATTCATAATTCATGATTAATGATTCAATTCAAGATTCATGATTCGTGATTCAATTCATGATTCAGGATTTATGATTCGATTCATGATTCATGAATTATGATTCAATTCATGATTCATGATTCATGATGCATGATTCAATTCATGATTCATGATTCATGATTCATGATTCAATTCATGATTCATGATTTATGATTCAATTTATGATTCATGATTCGATTTATGATTCTTGATTCATGATTCATGATTCGATTCATGATTCAATTCATGATTCATGATTCATGATTCATGATTTATGATTCAATTTATGATTCATGATTCGATTTATGATTCTTGATTCATGATTCATGATTCGATTCATGATTCAATTCATGATTCATGATTCATGATTAAATTCATGATTCATGTTTCAATTCATTAATCGATTCATGATTCAATTCATGATTCAATTCATGATTCATGATTCAATTCATGATTCATGATTAATGATTCAATTCATGATCCATGATTCATTACATGATTCATGATTCATGATTCAATTCATGATTCAATTCATGATTCATGATTCATGATTTGATTCATGATTCATGATTAATGATTCAATTCATGATCCAAGATTCATTTCATGATTCATGATTCATGATTCAATTCATGATACAATTCATGATTCATGGTTCATGATTCATGATTCAATTCATAATTCATGATTCATGATTCAATTCATGATTCATGATTCAATTCATGATTCATGATTCAATTCATGATTCATGATTTGATTCATGATTCATGATTCAATTCATTATTTATGATTCAATTCATGATTCATAATTTATGATTCATGATTCAATTCATGATTCATGATTCAATTCATGATTCATGATTCGATTCATAAATCAATATTTTATGATTCAATTCATGATTCATTATTCATGATTCAATTCATGATTCATGATTCAATTCATTAATCGATTCATGATTCAATTCATGATTCAATTCATGATTCATGATTCATGATTCGATTCATGATTCATGATTAATGATTCAATTCATGATCCATGATTCATTTCATGATTCATGATTCATGATTCAATTCATCATTCAGGATTTATTATTCGATTCATGATTCATGAATTATGATTCAATTCATGATTCATTATTCATGATTCATGATTCAATTCATGATTCATGTTTCAATTCATTAATCGATTCATGATTCAATTCATGATTCAATTCATGATTCATGATTCGATTCATGATTCATGATTAATGATTCAATTCATGATCCATGATTCATTTCATGATTCATGATTCATGATTCAATTCATGATTCAATTCATGATTCATGGTTCATGATTCATGATTCATAATTTAATTCATAATTCATGATTCATGATTCAATTCATGATTCATGATTCAATTCATGATTCATGATTCAATTCATGATTCATGATTCAATTTATGATTCATGATTCGATTCATGATTCTTGATTCATGATTCATGATTCAATTCATGATTCATGATTCAATTCATGATTCAATTTATAATTCATGATTCATAATTCATGATTCAATTCATGATTCATGATTCAATTCATAATTCATGATTCATGATTCATGATTCAATTCATAATTCATGATTCATGATTCATGATTCATGATTTAATTCATGATTCATGATTCATGATTCATGATTTAATTCATGATTCGTGATTCATGATTCAATTCATGATTAAATTCATAAATCATGATTCATGATTCAATTTATGATTCATGATTCATGATTAATGATTCAATTCATGATTCATGATTTGATTCATGATTCATGATTCAATTCATGATTTATGATTCATGATTCAATTCATTATTCATGATTAAATTCATGATTCATAATTCATGATTAATGATTCAATTCAAGATTCATGATTCGTGATTCAATTCATGATTCAGGATTTATGATTCGATTCATGATTCATGAATTATGATTCAATTCATGATTCATGATTCATGATGCATGATTCAATTCATGATTCATGATTCATGATTCATGATTCAATTCATGATTCATGATTTATGATTCAATTTATGATTCATGATTCGATTTATGATTCTTGATTCATGATTCATGATTCGATTCATGATTCAATTCATGATTCATGATTAAATTCATGATTCATGTTTCAATTCATTAATCGATTCATGATTCAATTCATGATTCAATTCATGATTCATGATTCAATTCATGATTCATGATTAATGATTCAATTCATGATCCATGATTCATTACATGATTCATGATTCATGATTCAATTCATGATTCAATTCATGATTCATGATTCATGATTTGATTCATGATTCATGATTAATGATTCAATTCATGATCCATGATTCATTTCATGATTCATGATTCATGATTCAATTCATGATTCAATTCATGATTCATGGTTCATGATTCATGATTCAATTCATAATTCATGATTCATGATTCAATTCATGATTCATGATTCAATTCATGATTCATGATTCAATTCATGATTCATGATTTGATTCATGATTCATGATTCAATTCATTATTTATGATTTAATTCATGATTCATAATTTATGATTCATGATTCAATTCATGATTCATGATTCAATTCATGATTCATGATTCGATTCATAAATCAATATTTTATGATTCAATTCATGATACGAATCATGATTCATGATTCAATTCATGATTCATGATTCATGATTCATGATTCAATTCATGATTCATGATTCGATTCATGATTCAATATTCATGATTCAATTCATGATTCATGATTCGATTCATGATTCATGATTCAATTCATGATTCATGATTTATGATTTAATTCATGATTCATGATTAATGATTCAATTCATGATCCATGATTCATTTCATGATTCAATTCATTAATCGATTCATGATTCAATTCATGATTCAATTCATGATTCATGATTCATGATTCATGATTCATGATTCAATTCATGATTCATGATTAATGATTCAATTCATGATCCATGATTCATTTCATGATTCATGATTCATGATTGAATTCATGATTCATGATTCATGATTCATGATTTAATTCATGATTCGTGATTCATGATTCAATTCATGATTAAATTCATAAATCATGATTCATGATTCAATTTATGATTCATGATTCATGATTAATGATTCAATTCATGATTCATGATATGATTCATGTTTCATGATTCAATTCATGATTTATGATTCATGATTCAATTCATTATTCATGATTAAATTCATGATTCATAATTCATGATTAATGATTCAATTCAAGATTCATGATTCGTGATTCAATTCATGATTCAGGATTTATGATTCGATTCATGATTCATGAATTATGATTCAATTCATGATTCATGATTCATGATGCATGATTCAATTCATGATTCATGATTCATGATTCATGATTCAATTCATGATTCATGATTTATGATTCAATTTATGATTCATGATTCGATTTATGATTCTTGATTCATGATTCATGATTCGATTCATGATTCAATTCATGATTCATGATTCATGATTAAATTCATGATTCATGTTTCAATTCATTAATCGATTCATGATTCAATTCATGATTCAATTCATGATTCATGATTCAATTCATGATTCATGATTAATGATTCAATTCATGATCCATGATTCATTACATGATTCATGATTCATGATTCAATTCATGATTCAATTCATGATTCATGATTCATGATTTGATTCATGATTCATGATTAATGATTCAATTCATGATCCATGATTCATTTCATGATTCATGATTCATGATTCAATTCATGATTCAATTCATGATTCATGGTTCATGATTCATGATTCAATTCATGATTCATGATTCAATTCATGATTCAATTTATAATTCATGATTCATAATTCATGATTCAATTCATGATTCATGATTCAATTCATAATTCATGATTCATGATTCATGATTCAATTCATAATTCATGATTCATGATTCATGATTCATGATTTAATTCATGATTCATGATTCATGATTCATGATTTAATTCATGATTCGTGATTCATGATTCAATTCATGATTAAATTCATAAATCATGATTCATGATTCAATTTATGATTCATGATTCATGATTAATGATTCAATTCATGATTCATGATTTGATTCATGATTCATGATTCAATTCATGATTCGTGATTCATGATTCAATTCATGATTAAATTCATAAATCATGATTCATGATTCAATTTATGATTCATGATTCATGATTAATGATTCAATTCATGATTCATGATTTGATTCATGATTCATGATTCAATTCATGATTTATGATTCATGATTCAATTCATTATTCATGATTAAATTCATGATTCATAATTCATGATTAATGATTCAATTCAAGATTCATGATTCGTGATTCAATTCATGATTCAGGATTTATGATTCGATTCATGATTCATGAATTATGATTCAATTCATGATTCATGATTCATGATGCATGATTCAATTCATGATTCATGATTCATGATTCATGATTCAATTCATGATTCATGATTTATGATTCAATTTATGATTCATGATTCGATTTATGATTCTTGATTCATGATTCATGATTCGATTCATGATTCAATTCATGATTCATGATTCATGATTAAATTCATGATTCATGTTTCAATTCATTAATCGATTCATGATTCAATTCATGATTCATGATTCATGATTCAATTCATGATTCAATTCATGATTCATGATTCATGATTTGATTCATGATTCATGATTAATGATTCAATTCATGATCCATGATTCATTTCATGATTCATGATTCATGATTCAATTCATGATTCAATTCATGATTCATGGTTCATGATTCATGATTCAATTCATAATTCATGATTCATGATTCAATTCATGATTCATGATTCAATTCATGATTCATGATTTGATTCATGATTCATGATTCAATTCATTATTTATGATTCAATTCATGATTCATAATTTATGATTCATGATTCAATTCATGATTCATGATTCAATTCATGATTCATGATTCGATTCATAAATCAATATTTTATGATTCAATTCATGATACGAATCATGATTCATGATTCGATTCATGATTCATGATTCATGATTCAATTCATGATTCATGATTCGATTCATGATTCAATATTCATGATTCAATTCATGATTCATGATTCGATTCATGATTCATGATTCAATTCATGATTCATGATTTATGATTTAATTCATGATTCATGATTCATGATTCAATTCATGATCCATGATTCATTTCATGATTCAATTCATTAATCGATTCATGATTCAATTCATGATTCAATTCATGATTCATGATTCATGATTCAATTCATGATTCATGATTAATGATTCAATTCATGATCCATGATTCATTTCATGATTCATGATTCATGATTCAATTCATGATTCAATTCATGATTCATTGTTCATGATTAATGATTCATGATTCAATTCATGATTCATGATTCAATTCATGATTCATGATTCGATTCATGATTCTTGATTCATGATTCATGATTCAATTCATGATTCATGATTCAATTCATGATTCATGATTCGATTCATGATTCTTGATTCAAGATTCATGATTCAATTCATGATTCATGATTCATGATTCTTGATTCAATTCATGATTCATGATTCATGATTCAATTTATAATTCATGATTCATGATTCAATTCATGATTCATGATTCATGATTCAATTCATGATTCATGATTCATGATTCAATTCATAAATCATGATTCATGATTCATGATTCGATTCATGATTCATGATTCGATTCATGATTCTTGATTCATGATTCATGATTCGATTCATGATTCATGATTCATGATTCAATTCATGATTCATGATTCATGATTCATGATTCAATTCATGATTCAAGATTCATGATTCAATTCATGATTCATGCTTCATGATTCAATTCATGATTCATGTTTCATGATTCAATTCATGATTCATGATTCGTGATTCAATTCATGATTCATGATTTATGATTCAATTCATGATTCATTTCATGATTCATGATTCATGATTCAATTCATGATTCATTATTCATGTTTCAATTCATGATCCATGATTCATTTCATGATTCATGATTCATAATTCAATTCATGATTCAATTCATGATTCATGGTTCATGATTTATGATTCATGATTCAATTCATAATTCATGATTCATGATTCAATTTATAATTCATGATTCATGATTCAATTTATGATTCATGATTCAAATCATGATTCATGATTTGATTCATGATTCATGATTCAATTCATTATTTATGATTCATTTCATGATTCATGATTCAATTCATGATTCATGGTTCATGATTCATGATTCATGATTCAATTCATAATTCATGATTCATGATTAATGCTTCAATTCATGATTCATGATTCATGATTCATGATTCAAATTATTATTCATGATTCATGATTCAATTCATGATTCATAATTCATGATTTGATTCATGATTCATGATTTATGATTCAATTCATGATTTATGATTCATGATTCAATTCATTATTCATGATTAAATTCATGATTCATAATTCATGATTAATGATTCAATTCAAGATTCATGATTCGTGATTCAATTCATGATTCAGGATTTATGATTCGATTCATGATTCATGAATTATGATTCAATTCATGATTCATGATTCATGATGCATGATTCAATTCATGATTCATGATTCATGATTCATGATTCAATTCATGATTCATGATTTATGATTCAATTTATGATTCATGATTCGATTTATGATTCTTGATTCATGATTCATGATTCGATTCATGATTCAATTCATGATTCATGATTCATGATTAAATTCATGATTCATGTTTCAATTCATTAATCGATTCATGATTCAATTCATGATTCAATTCATGATTCATGATTCAATTCATGATTCATGATTAATGATTCAATTCATGATCCATGATTCATTACATGATTCATGATTCATGATTCAATTCATGATTCAATTCATGATTCATGATTCATGATTTGATTCATGATTCATGATTAATGATTCAATTCATGATCCAAGATTCATTTCATGATTCATGATTCATGATTCAATTCATGATTCAATTCATGATTCATGGTTCATGATTCATGATTCAATTCATAATTCATGATTCATGATTCAATTCATGATTCATGATTCAATTCATGATTCATGATTCAATTCATGATTCATGATTTGATTCATGATTCATGATTCAATTCATTATTTATGATTCAATTCATGATTCATAATTTATGATTCATGATTCAATTCATGATTCATGATTCAATTCATGATTCATGATTCGATTCATAAATCAATATTTTATGATTCAATTCATGATTCATTATTCATGATTCAATTCATGATTCATGATTCAATTCATTAATCGATTCATGATTCAATTCATGATTCAATTCATGATTCATGATTCATGATTCGATTCATGATTCATGATTAATGATTCAATTCATGATCCATGATTCATTTCATGATTCATGATTCATGATTCAATTCATCATTCAGGATTTATTATTCGATTCATGATTCATGAATTATGATTCAATTCATGATTCATTATTCATGATTCATGATTCAATTCATGATTCATGTTTCAATTCATTAATCGATTCATGATTCAATTCATGATTCAATTCATGATTCATGATTCGATTCATGATTCATGATTAATGATTCAATTCATGATCCATGATTCATTTCATGATTCATGAATTATGATTCAATTCATGATTCATTATTCATGATTCATGATTCAATTCATGATTCATGTTTCAATTCATTAATCGATTCATGATTCAATTCATGATTCAATTCATGATTCATGATTCAATTCATGATTCATGATTCAATTCATGATTCATGATTCAATTTATGATTCATGATTCGATTCATGATTCTTGATTCATGATTCATGATTCAATTCATGATTCATGATTCAATTCATGATTCAATTTATAATTCATGATTCATAATTCATGATTCAATTCATGATTCATGATTCAATTCATAATTCATGATTCATGATTCATGATTCATGATTCAATTCATAATTCATGATTCATGATTCATGATTCATGATTTATTTCATGATTCATGATTCATGATTCATGATTTAATTCATGATTCGTGATTCATGATTCAATTCATGATTAAATTCATAAATCATGATTCATGATTCAATTTATGATTCATGATTCATGATTAATGATTCAATTCATGATTCATGATTTGATTCATGATTCATGATTCAATTCATGATTTATGATTCATGATTCAATTCATTATTCATGATTAAATTCATGATTCATAATTCATGATTAATGATTCAATTCAAGATTCATGATTCGTGATTCAATTCATGATTCAGGATTTATGATTCGATTCATGATTCATGAATTATGATTCAATTCATGATTCATGATTCATGATGCATGATTCAATTCATGATTCATGATTCATGATTCATGATTCAATTCATGATTCATGATTTATGATTCAATTTATGATTCATGATTCGATTTATGATTCTTGATTCATGATTCATGATTCGATTCATGATTCAATTCATGATTCATGATTCATGATTAAATTCATGATTCATGTTTCAATTCATTAATCGATTCATGATTCAATTCATGATTCAATTCATGATTCATGATTCAATTCATGATTCATGATTAATGATTCAATTCATGATCCATGATTCATTACATGATTCATGATTCATGATTCAATTCATGATTCAATTCATGATTCATGATTCATGATTTGATTCATGATTCATGATTAATGATTCAATTCATGATCCATGATTCATTTCATGATTCATGATTCATGATTCAATTCATGATTCAATTCATGATTCATGGTTCATGATTCATGATTCAATTCATAATTCATGATTCATGATTCAATTCATGATTCATGATTCAATTCATGATTCATGATTCAATTCATGATTCATGATTTGATTCATGATTCATGATTCAATTCATTATTTATGATTCAATTCATGATTCATAATTTATGATTCATGATTCAATTCATGATTCATGATTCAATTCATGATTCATGATTCGATTCATAAATCAATATTTTATGATTCAATTCATGATACGAATCATGATTCATGATTCAATTCATGATTCATGATTCATGATTCATGATTCAATTCATGATTCATGATTCGATTCATGATTCAATATTCATGATTCAATTCATGATTCATGATTCGATTCATGATTCATGATTCAATTCATGATTCATGATTTATGATTTAATTCATGATTCATGATTCATGATTCAATTCATGATCCATGATTCATTTCATGATTCAATTCATTAATCGATTCATGATTCAATTCATGATTCAATTCATGATTCATGATTCATGATTCAATTCATGATTCATGATTAATGATTCAATTCATGATCCATGATTCATTTCATGATTCATGATTCATGATTGAATTCATGATTCAATTCATGATTCATTGTTCATGATTAATGATTCATGATTCAATTCATGATTCATGATTCAATTCATGATTCATGATTCGATTCATGATTCTTGATTCATGATTCATGATTCAATTCATGATTCATGATTCAATTCATGATTCATGATTCGATTCATGATTCTTGATTCAAGATTCATGATTCAATTCATGATTCATGATTCATGATTCTTGATTCAATTCATGATTCATGATTCATGATTCAATTTATAATTCATGATTCATGATTCATGATTCAATTCATGATTCATGATTCATGATTCAATTCATGATTCATGATTCATGATTCAATTCATAAATCATGATTCATGATTCGATTCATGATTCATGATTCGATTCATGATTCTTGATTCATGATTCATGATTCGATTCATGATTCATGATTCATGATTCAATTCATGATTCATGATTCATGATTCATGATTCAATTCATGATTCAAGATTCATGATTCAATTCATGATTCATGCTTCATGATTCAATTCATGATTCATGATTCATGTTTCATGATTCAATTCATGATTCATGATTCATGATTCAATTCATGATTCATGATTTATGATTCAATTCATGATTCATTTCATGATTCATGATTCATGATTCAATTCATGATTCATTATTCATGTTTCAATTCATGATCCATGATTCATTTCATGATTCATGATTCATAATTCAATTCATGATTCAATTCATGATTCATGGTTCATGATTTATGATTCATGATTCAATTCATAATTCATGATTCATGATTCAATTTATAATTCATGATTCATGATTCAATTTATGATTCATGATTCAAATCATGATTCATGATTTGATTCATGATTCATGATTCAATTCATTATTTATGATTCATTTCATGATTCATGATTCAATTCATGATTCATGGTTCATGATTCATGATTCATGATTCAATTCATAATTCATGATTCATGATTAATGCTTCAATTCATGATTCATGATTCATGATTCATGATTCAAATTATTATTCATGATTCATGATTCAATTCATGATTCATAATTCATGATTTGATTCATGATTCATGATTTATGATTCAATTCATGATTCAATTCATGATTCATGATTCGATTCATGATTCATGATTCATGATTCAATTCATGATCCATGATTCATTTCATGATTCATGATTCATTATTCAATTCATGATTCAATTCATGATTTATGGTTCATGATTCATGATTCATAATTCAATTCATAATTCATGATTCATGATTCAATTCATGATTCATAATTCATGATTCATGAATAAATTCATGATTCATAACTCATGATTCAATTCATGATTCATGATTCATGCTTCAATTCATGATTCAGGATTCATGATTCATGATTCAATTAATGATTCATGATTCATGATTCAATTCATGATTCTTGATTCAATTCATGATTCATGCTTCAATTCATGATTCAGGATTCATGATTCATGATTCAATTCATGATTCATGATTCGATTCATGATTCAATATTCATAATTCAATTCATGATTCATGATTCGATTCATGATTCATGATTCATGATTCAATTCATGATTCATGATTCATGATTTATGATTCAATTCATGATTCATGATTCACGATTCAATTCATGATTCATGATTCGATTCATGATTCTTGATTCATGATTCATGATTCGATTCATGATTCAATTCATGATTCATGATTCGATTCATGATTCAATTCATGATTCATGATTTAATTCATGATTCATGATTCATTAATCATGATTCAATTCATGATTAAATTAATGATTCATGATTAATGATTCAATTCATGATTCAATTCATGATTCATGATTCATGATTCAATTCATGATTCATGATTCAATTCATGATTCATGATTTGATTAATGATTCATAATTCAATTCATGATTTATGAATTATGATTCAATTCATTATTCATGAATCAATTCATGATTCATAATTCATGATTCGTGATTCAATTCAAGATTCATGATTCATGATTCAATTCATGATTCATGATTCATGATTTAATTCATGATTCAATTTATGATTCATAATTCATGATTCAATTCAAGATTCATGATTAATGATTCAATTCATGATTCATAATTTAATTCATGATTCATGATTCAATTCATCATTCAGGATTTATTATTCGATTCATGATTCATGAATTATGATTCAATTCATGATTCATTATTCATGATTCAATTCATGATTCATGATTCAATTCATTAATCGATTCATGATTCAATTCATGATTCATGATTCATGATTCGATTCATGATTCATGATTAATGATTCAATTCATGATCCATGATTCATTTCATGATTCATGATTCATGATTCAATTCATCATTCAGGATTTATTATTCGATTCATGATTCATGAATTATGATTCAATTCATGATTCATTATTCATGATTCATGATTCAATTCATGATTCATGTTTCAATTCATTAATCGATTCATGATTCAATTCATGATTCAATTCATGATTCATGATTCATGATTCGATTCATGATTCATGATTAATGATTCAATTCATGATCCATGATTCATTTCATGATTCATGATTCATGATTCAATTCATGATTCAATTCATGATTCATGGTTCATGATTCATGATTCATAATTTAATTCATAATTCATGATTCATGATTCAATTCATGATTCATGATTCAATTCATGATTCATGATTCAATTCATGATTCATGATTCAATTTATGATTCATGATTCGATTCATGATTCTTGATTCATGATTCATGATTCAATTCATGATTCATGATTCAATTCATGATTCATGATTCATGATTCAATTTATAATTCATGATTCATGATTCAATTCATGATTCATGATTCAATTCATAATTCATGATTCATGATTCATGATTCATGATTCAATTCATAATTCATGATTCATGATTCATGATTCATGATTTAATTCATGATTCATGATTCATGATTCATGATTTAATTCATGATTCGTGATTCATGATTCAATTCATGATTAAATTCATAAATCATGATTCATGATTCAATTTATGATTCATGATTCATGATTAATGATTCAATTCATGATTCATGATTTGATTCATGATTCATGATTCAATTCATGATTTATGATTCATGATTCAATTCATTATTCATGATTAAATTCATGATTCATAATTCATGATTAATGATTCAATTCAAGATTCATGATTCGTGATTCAATTCATGATTCAGGATTTATGATTCGATTCATGATTCATGAATTATGATTCAATTCATGATTCATGATTCATGATGCATGATTCAATTCATGATTCATGATTCATGATTCATGATTCAATTCATGATTCATGATTTATGATTCAATTTATGATTCATGATTCGATTTATGATTCTTGATTCATGATTCATGATTCGATTCATGATTCAATTCATGATTCATGATTCATGATTAAATTCATGATTCATGTTTCAATTCATTAATCGATTCATGATTCAATTCATGATTCAATTCATGATTCATGATTCAATTCATGATTCATGATTAATGATTCAATTCATGATCCATGATTCATTACATGATTCATGATTCATGATTCAATTCATGATTCAATTCATGATTCATGATTCATGATTTGATTCATGATTCATGATTAATGATTCAATTCATGATCCAAGATTCATTTCATGATTCATGATTCATGATTCAATTCATGATTCAATTCATGATTCATGGTTCATGATTCATGATTCAATTCATAATTCATGATTCATGATTTGATTCATGATTCATGATTCAATTCATTATTTATGATTCAATTCATGATTCATAATTTATGATTCATGATTCAATTCATGATTCATGATTCAATTCATGATTCATGATTCGATTCATAAATCAATATTTTATGATTCAATTCATGATTCATTATTCATGATTCAATTCATGATTCATGATTCAATTCATTAATCGATTCATGATTCAATTCATGATTCAATTCATGATTCATGATTCATGATTCGATTCATGATTCATGATTAATGATTCAATTCATGATCCATGATTCATTTCATGATTCATGATTCATGATTCAATTCATCATTCAGGATTTATTATTCGATTCATGATTCATGAATTATGATTCAATTCATGATTCATTATTCATGATTCATGATTCAATTCATGATTCATGTTTCAATTCATTAATCGATTCATGATTCAATTCATGATTCAATTCATGATTCATGATTCGATTCATGATTCATGATTAATGATTCAATTCATGATCCATGATTCATTTCATGATTCATGAATTATGATTCAATTCATGATTCATTATTCATGATTCATGATTCAATTCATGATTCATGTTTCAATTCATTAATCGATTCATGATTCAATTCATGATTCAATTCATGATTCATGATTCAATTCATGATTCATGATTCAATTCATGATTCATGATTCAATTTATGATTCATGATTCGATTCATGATTCTTGATTCATGATTCATGATTCAATTCATGATTCATGATTCAATTCATGATTCAATTTATAATTCATGATTCATAATTCATGATTCAATTCATGATTCATGATTCAATTCATAATTCATGATTCATGATTCATGATTCATGATTCAATTCATAATTCATGATTCATGATTCATGATTCATGATTTATTTCATGATTCATGATTCATGATTCATGATTTAATTCATGATTCGTGATTCATGATTCAATTCATGATTAAATTCATAAATCATGATTCATGATTCAATTTATGATTCATGATTCATGATTAATGATTCAATTCATGATTCATGATTTGATTCATGATTCATGATTCAATTCATGATTTATGATTCATGATTCAATTCATTATTCATGATTAAATTCATGATTCATAATTCATGATTAATGATTCAATTCAAGATTCATGATTCGTGATTCAATTCATGATTCAGGATTTATGATTCGATTCATGATTCATGAATTATGATTCAATTCATGATTCATGATTCATGATGCATGATTCAATTCATGATTCATGATTCATGATTCATGATTCAATTCATGATTCATGATTTATGATTCAATTTATGATTCATGATTCGATTTATGATTCTTGATTCATGATTCATGATTCGATTCATGATTCAATTCATGATTCATGATTCATGATTAAATTCATGATTCATGTTTCAATTCATTAATCGATTCATGATTCAATTCATGATTCAATTCATGATTCATGATTCAATTCATGATTCATGATTAATGATTCAATTCATGATCCATGATTCATTACATGATTCATGATTCATGATTCAATTCATGATTCAATTCATGATTCATGATTCATGATTTGATTCATGATTCATGATTAATGATTCAATTCATGATCCATGATTCATTTCATGATTCATGATTCATGATTCAATTCATGATTCAATTCATGATTCATGGTTCATGATTCATGATTCAATTCATAATTCATGATTCATGATTCAATTCATGATTCATGATTCAATTCATGATTCATGATTCAATTCATGATTCATGATTCAATTCATGATTCATGATTTGATTCATGATTCATGATTCAATTCATTATTTATGATTCAATTCATGATTCATAATTTATGATTCATGATTCAATTCATGATTCATGATTCAATTCATGATTCATGATTCGATTCATAAATCAATATTTTATGATTCAATTCATGATACGAATCATGATTCATGATTCAATTCATGATTCATGATTCATGATTCATGATTCAATTCATGATTCATGATTCGATTCATGATTCAATATTCATGATTCAATTCATGATTCATGATTCGATTCATGATTCATGATTCAATTCATGATTCATGATTTATGATTTAATTCATGATTCATGATTCATGATTCAATTCATGATCCATGATTCATTTCATGATTCAATTCATTAATCGATTCATGATTCAATTCATGATTCAATTCATGATTCATGATTCATGATTCAATTCATGATTCATGATTAATGATTCAATTCATGATCCATGATTCATTTCATGATTCATGATTCATGATTGAATTCATGATTCAATTCATGATTCATTGTTCATGATTAATGATTCATGATTCAATTCATGATTCATGATTCAATTCATGATTCATGATTCGATTCATGATTCTTGATTCATGATTCATGATTCAATTCATGATTCATGATTCAATTCATGATTCATGATTCGATTCATGATTCTTGATTCAAGATTCATGATTCAATTCATGATTCATGATTCATGATTCTTGATTCAATTCATGATTCATGATTCATGATTCAATTTATAATTCATGATTCATGATTCATGATTCAATTCATGATTCATGATTCATGATTCAATTCATGATTCATGATTCATGATTCAATTCATAAATCATGATTCATGATTCGATTCATGATTCATGATTCGATTCATGATTCTTGATTCATGATTCATGATTCGATTCATGATTCATGATTCATGATTCAATTCATGATTCATGATTCATGATTCATGATTCAATTCATGATTCAAGATTCATGATTCAATTCATGATTCATGCTTCATGATTCAATTCATGATTCATGATTCATGTTTCATGATTCAATTCATGATTCATGATTCATGATTCAATTCATGATTCATGATTTATGATTCAATTCATGATTCATTTCATGATTCATGATTCATGATTCAATTCATGATTCATTATTCATGTTTCAATTCATGATCCATGATTCATTTCATGATTCATGATTCATAATTCAATTCATGATTCAATTCATGATTCATGGTTCATGATTTATGATTCATGATTCAATTCATAATTCATGATTCATGATTCAATTTATAATTCATGATTCATGATTCAATTTATGATTCATGATTCAAATCATGATTCATGATTTGATTCATGATTCATGATTCAATTCATTATTTATGATTCATTTCATGATTCATGATTCAATTCATGATTCATGGTTCATGATTCATGATTCATGATTCAATTCATAATTCATGATTCATGATTAATGCTTCAATTCATGATTCATGATTCATGATTCATGATTCAAATTATTATTCATGATTCATGATTCAATTCATGATTCATAATTCATGATTTGATTCATGATTCATGATTTATGATTCAATTCATGATTCAATTCATGATTCATGATTCGATTCATGATTCATGATTCATGATTCAATTCATGATCCATGATTCATTTCATGATTCATGATTCATTATTCAATTCATGATTCAATTCATGATTTATGGTTCATGATTCATGATTCATAATTCAATTCATAATTCATGATTCATGATTCAATTCATGATTCATAATTCATGATTCATGAATAAATTCATGATTCATAACTCATGATTCAATTCATGATTCATGATTCATGCTTCAATTCATGATTCAGGATTCATGATTCATGATTCAATTAATGATTCATGATTCATGATTCAATTCATGATTCTTGATTCAATTCATGATTCATGCTTCAATTCATGATTCAGGATTCATGATTCATGATTCAATTCATGATTCATGATTCGATTCATGATTCAATATTCATAATTCAATTCATGATTCATGATTCGATTCATGATTCATGATTCATGATTCAATTCATGATTCATGATTCATGATTTATGATTCAATTCATGATTCATGATTCACGATTCAATTCATGATTCATGATTCGATTCATGATTCTTGATTCATGATTCATGATTCGATTCATGATTCAATTCATGATTCATGATTCGATTCATGATTCAATTCATGATTCATGATTTAATTCATGATTCATGATTCATTAATCATGATTCAATTCATGATTAAATTAATGATTCATGATTAATGATTCAATTCATGATTCAATTCATGATTCATGATTCATGATTCAATTCATGATTCATGATTCAATTCATGATTCATGATTTGATTCATGATTCATAATTCAATTCATGATTTATGAATTATGATTCAATTCATTATTCATGAATCAATTCATGATTCATAATTCATGATTCGTGATTCAATTCAAGATTCATGATTCATGATTCAATTCATGATTCATGATTCATGATTTAATTCATGATTCAATTTATGATTCATAATTCATGATTCAATTCAAGATTCATGATTAATGATTCAATTCATGATTCATAATTTAATTCATGATTCATGATTCAATTCATCATTCAGGATTTATTATTCGATTCATGATTCATGAATTATGATTCAATTCATGATTCATTATTCATGATTCAATTCATGATTCATGATTCAATTCATTAATCGATTCATGATTCAATTCATGATTCATGATTCATGATTCGATTCATGATTCATGATTAATGATTCAATTCATGATCCATGATTCATTTCATGATTCATGATTCATGATTCAATTCATCATTCAGGATTTATTATTCGATTCATGATTCATGAATTATGATTCAATTCATGATTCATTATTCATGATTCATGATTCAATTCATGATTCATGTTTCAATTCATTAATCGATTCATGATTCAATTCATGATTCAATTCATGATTCATGATTCATGATTCGATTCATGATTCATGATTAATGATTCAATTCATGATCCATGATTCATTTCATGATTCATGATTCATGATTCAATTCATGATTCAATTCATGATTCATGGTTCATGATTCATGATTCATAATTTAATTCATAATTCATGATTCATGATTCAATTCATGATTCATGATTCAATTCATGATTCATGATTCAATTCATGATTCATGATTCAATTTATGATTCATGATTCGATTCATGATTCTTGATTCATGATTCATGATTCAATTCATGATTCATGATTCAATTCATGATTCATGATTCATGATTCAATTTATAATTCATGATTCATGATTCAATTCATGATTCATGATTCAATTCATAATTCATGATTCATGATTCATGATTCATGATTCAATTCATAATTCATGATTCATGATTCATGATTCATGATTTAATTCATGATTCATGATTCATGATTCATGATTTAATTCATGATTCGTGATTCATGATTCAATTCATGATTAAATTCATAAATCATGATTCATGATTCAATTTATGATTCATGA
Source organism: Mixophyes australis (assembly GCA_036250195.1). Lineage (NCBI taxonomy): Eukaryota > Metazoa > Chordata > Amphibia > Anura > Limnodynastidae > Mixophyes > Mixophyes australis. The sequence continues at coordinate 1,526,250 of JAVHZZ010000033.1, forward strand.
TTCATGATTAATGATTCAATTCATGATTCATGATTTGATTCATGATTCATGATTCAATTCATGATTTATGATTCATGATTCAATTCATTATTCATGATTAAATTCATGATTCATAATTCATGATTAATGATTCAATTCAAGATTCATGATTCGTGATTCAATTCATGATTCAGGATTTATGATTCGATTCATGATTCATGAATTATGATTCAATTCATGATTCATGATTCATGATGCATGATTCAATTCATGATTCATGATTCATGATTCATGATTCAATTCATGATTCATGATTTATGATTCAATTTATGATTCATGATTCGATTTATGATTCTTGATTCATGATTCATGATTCGATTCATGATTCAATTCATGATTCATGATTCATGATTAAATTCATGATTCATGTTTCAATTCATTAATCGATTCATGATTCAATTCATGATTCAATTCATGATTCATGATTCAATTCATGATTC